>JAOEHQ010009100.1:0-16815 GCA_025447715.1 Asclepias incarnata
TATAAGTTATCGTCGTCATGACATTTTACACGCTATAAACCGTCGCCGCTGCAACGCGCGGGTACCAGGCTAGTATAGCAAAACTTGTACAAGTTTACACTCACAATATTTCATATGAGTTGAATAACTCAAAAGTATTGATATTGTGATTGCTTATCTAATTATGGGGGTTGAGAATGACAAGTACCCCTGAGGTAAAAGTGATTTATATCATCTTTTGTTTAATGTCTTTCATATTTAATAAAGTAACTAAGTAAAAATGATTTTGGAATTATGTGTTTTTTTGGATAAAATGTTTTACGCCTGCTAAATATAATTTTAATATGTTTTTGCGCAGTTAATAACATTTCGACTTCTTCTGTCACTGCATCCTAATCTATAGTGTGTTTGTCAAATATATTATCATCTTATATCTACCACTATAATTAATTAACGTGCAAAAGAAATAACTGACATTATTACACTAAATTTTCTCGGATTAAGATAAAAATTTAAACCCCATTACCATAGTGCTGGGAGAATGCTAGTCAAATGAGTAGATTTTATTTTTAAGCAACTAGAGGGGTACCCGTGCAATGTGCCGGCGGTGTTGTGGCGGTGACTGGGGGTGGCAGCGACGTTGAATGGTGTAGGTAATTGGTGTAAAGATAATTGATATAAAATGGGTAGTGTAGATATTTTAAAAAATAAATAATATATGGTGTAAATAAATAAGTAAAGATAATATGAATATTTTTCATATCTCAATCTCGTAACTTTTTAACGGTTGTAATCTTTTTATATGGGAAGTGATATTGGTACCACCACATTTGATATATTTACCATGATTATGCATTACTGAGTTGTACAACATGTCGTAAAAGTTATACATTGTGTGATTGTGATAAACTAATCAAAATAGGTGACGTATTACGTATACATAAATAAAATAAAATAATAACATGCAATAAAAAGAACAAAAGGCCAACCAAAGGGGTAATGAAATGATAACACATCAATTTCCCCGTCATCTCAAACCCCCAACAAAATTTTGAATTTCGATAAAGACAATCCCATCGTTTAATCCCATCTACATTTTGATATTTTCCCCATCATTCCATCAATTATCTATATATCTTCCTGTTATCAATCATACAGTTGATTTTATTACTGGGCTTTCCTTATTTCACCAAAAAGATTCAATCTTGATAGGTTTCACATAATGGGCAGTGCTTCATCTACTCTAACTCAATATGATATTGAAGATGTTCAACAACACTGTAATTATCTTTGTAAGTACTAATATTTATCTCCCTCTTACACACTTAATTTGCCGTCTTTCTGGAAGCAGTCTCTTTATATCCCGTCCCGTTTTTTATGGGATCGAGTATTGTTGTTAATTTTCTCATACACACTTAAGAACTTCATTTAAATTATATATGTATAAGTTTCATTTGTGTGTGTTTATATATACAGTTTCCCAGCAAGAGATAGTTTCTTTGTATCAAAGATTTTGCCAACTTGATCGTACTGCTAAAGGTTTTATTTCTGCTGATGAGTTCCTATCTGTACCCGAGTTTTCAATGAATCCTTTGTCCCAGGTATTGTTACTTATGATGTTTTTTGTTGTTGGGATGCATAGAAAGTGGTTGATGATATGTTTGGTTTTAATACGTGTTTATAGAGATTGCTTAAGATGGTGGATGGTTTGAACTTTAAGGATTTTGTGATTTTCTTGTCTGCTTTTAATCCTAAAGCACCTATGCCCCAGAAGATTGAACGTAAGTTTTAACCTTATTAGCTTTTGTTTTTTTTGGTTTTTCTTTTGGTGTTTATGTTTGCACAATATAACGGTATTTGAGTGTTAAAATAGTAGATGCATTTAATTAAAAGGAAGATTATATAGTTTGTTCACTTTGTTGATTTTTGTAAGTCGAACGCAACTAAGAAACAGTCTCTTGCTAAAAAAGATTTAAAATTTGATAATTTTTTCTGGTACCTTTTGGTATAGACTAAAACGTTGTAAATGTATAATGTCAGTTATCTTCAAAGTATATGATTCGGATTATAACGGGAAGGTGACTTTCAACGACATAATGGAGGTGTTGCGGGATTTAAGTGGCTCATTCATGTCGGACAAGCAACGAGAGGCATGATTTATAAACAATTTTCCTCGTAACAATTTGTGGTTTCTGCTCTGCAACATGTTCTGATAAATGCGGTTTATGTTTGCAGGAAGTATTGATCAAAGTTATGCAGGAGGCTGGCTACAATAAAGATTCTTCTCTGTTGTTGGATGACTTTGTTAAGGTGTTTTATTTATTACGTGTACATTTTTTGTTTTCCGATATCATAAGGGGGCTTCATTGGGTAACCAAGCGATTGATCATTTGTTTGAATGTGTTTCAGATTCTTGACCATCCTGGATTGAAGATGGAGGTTGAAATCCCAGTTGACTAGGCTGAGTTTAAAAGCATAAAACTGACCATTTCACCATCTTACACGCTCCTCCATAACTCTATTCAGCGCCACTGAAGCAGCTACAGTTGTCAATAAGGAAAAGCTATGTGCATGAATAAGATCAGAATGTGCATAAAACTTCAGTTTTATATGTAAATTGGTGATAATGAAATCGGAAGTTTTATGGTTTGTCCACATTCTCATGTTCCCTTTGTTGATGTGAGTTTCTGTGTTTTGTCTTTGTGATATAAACTGGGACTTAGAGTGACCAATGTTCACCTGAATGTATCCGAAAACGATCATAACCAAATTGTTTCTAATTCCAGCTGATGCATGCTTGTTTTAGGATTACAAACTGGCAAGAAGATCACCATGTTCTTGCATTTTAAGGCATTAAAGCATCTTAAGCAATCTATAATTAATGATGAAACATATGGCAAAAGTAGGCATATCATTAAACTTCTTCTAGACTCTACTATATAATTAGAAGCACAGTTTCCAATGTAAAAGAAGCTAGGCATATCTAGGACAGAGGATTCTTGAGAACTCCGGTATTAGTCTTTGCCCTAATTAAAAATTATAACAGTGCAGTCAAGGTGGAAAAATCACCCATACAAAGAAACCATTTCTGGATTAAAGTTAGAAGCGTGTGCGTGCCTGTATAATTGATTTACATGGATAATTAGAGTGTTGTAGAACATCTTTAATATATATCAGATTGAATAGATGATACATAATCTATGTGTCTTCGACATCTAAAGAATCAAACTGTTATGGTTAAAATAACATGAATTCCCAACCCACGTGAAGTACCCGGAGTCTTATGATTCCGTTATTTTGCATGATATAGGACGATCTAATTTGGGCGTTAACTTATTTTCTTAATTGTTTTGAGCATTTTTGGTATCGATTGCTCTAGAGTAAAGGTTCTTGAATAATATTGCATAGCAACTAATTCACTATGCATTTTGCACTAAATTAGAAATAGCCCCGAAGTAGCATTTTGTACGAAACCAAAATGAAGTGAGGTTAGGTTTCGATGGATACACAATACACAATATTATCACCCATTCATAGAATTGCAGAGGCATCAAAGTACACAAGGCTTAACCAATGGTAATCAATAATCTGATATGCCATATATACTTTATTAGAACTCTAGCCTCCAATTTTGCTAAACCAAAGCATCAATGACATGGTAAGATGACAAAATCAGAATAAGAAACTCAGGAAAAAAATGAAATTATGTTAATATGTTCATAGACAGTTGCAAGAGATCTTTACGTTAATGGTAAGTGATAGGCCCACAAGGCAGAAATATTTCATTCAGATGCGTCCCACATTGCCTGAGGGAAAGAAACAGTGAACTGCTTTGTAGCTATAAAAACCAAGGTCTAAGAGAGGGAAAAGCATACCTTTCTCGGCCTTTTGGCTAAGATCAAGTGTAGTATCTGTTCTTATCAGTTTAATATCTGATATGTGAGCCATCGGCTCACTCGATATTAATCTTATTTTTTATGGGGGAAGACCCATCACGCTAGCTTGCTAGTGGGGTTCTTCATGTGTCGCCTTGGTCTTACACTATCATCAGGGCCTAGCATACCCCTCCAATCATAGTTTAATATATTTTCTGTTAGTCATAGCATTAAGTCTTATGACTTTATAAAACATGATCACTTTATGTTTTTTTTTATTTGACGTGTTAACCTTTTATTTTACAGCTGCCTAACTCCCGTCATCTTTACTTATGAATGGAATTTTAAATAGATGGGTAAAATTTGTATTGCTAGTAGCATGTTCAAAAACTATCGCTTGTCCCTTGTACTCTTAACCTTAGTGATGACAATTTCATTTGCTTTATGCTCCAATTCACATGGAAAGATAAAGTGGACCAAGTGATGATAACTTACTAACTTAGTGATGACTCTTTTACACAACTTCAGTCTTTAATGTCCCTTGAACTTGAAGTTTTGTGACACTTTAACACAACTTAATCATCACTTGGTCCACCCTACGCTAGTTTCACTTTGATATTGCCTTTCTGTAGCCGCCTTTACAATGACCTAAAAGTTTTAAAACAATACCTTTTAATTTATCATGTACTTGCAGAGAAAATATACACTGCAATATCAATATAAACCTAAATTCTATGATTACTTGCAGTTTTCCAAAGAGTGCCTCTAAATGTATATTTATCTTGTTGGAAACTGGAAAGGCTCACATAATGGTAATAATCCATTTTATTTGTTTGGGAAAACCAGACGTATGTTTTTCCATCACCAAAGACTGTAAAGACAATCGGGGAAGGATAAAATAGAGTTCAGTTTCTGGCTTTCTGCCCTGTTGTGAATTGGTTAATTTGATCCCACATTGGTTGGAAAAAGAAATGTATGAAGAAGCTGGTAGAATAAAAAGTGAAGGAGGGCAATGGAAAAGGCACTTACCTGGACAGGGTCTTTGGGCGATCAAGAAGGTCCATGGCCTAGATTGGTGATCTCCATTGCACATATTGGAGTGGTGCCTGTCTAAGGTCGGCCCAAGTTGGTCGAACCTATGTCATAATTTGTTGCAGTGGTTATATTTAGTCCTAATGTTTGATTATGATAAAGAACTCTAGTCAAAAGTTGACCTTTCTTTTATAATGATTTAAATTTAAATATTCAGAAAGAATATATTTAACTAACATGAGTTAGCTTACTATTGGACTTTTTCAGTTTTTTGTTAGTAAACAAGATGAACAGAGTTGGAACAACATTTGTATAAGATATTTGTTAGGCCTAAATTACTTCGTGGAGAGTGGTCATGGTATTATCATCAGCGAAGTTGATCGATATGTCTAGGTGACCTAGCACATCTTTGAGATCAGAAGCCGATCTCTTATCTTTTATTTCTAGTTTGCTTGAACTATTTGTTTATATCAACACATTCGTGCCTGGGTCCTATCACATTCTAGCTTTAGGATAGAAGGGGCAAGTGGAGGCTGAGTACAAAACCACGTTACTATTAATAAGAGCACAAGTAAACTTGAGCCTTATAATAAGCTACACAAACCTTTCAACAAAGACCAAGTTGCATAATGGTTCTTGCTGCACGTTTGGCTGCAGGAACAGAAAGAGCATCGATGGAAAGTTGTGGAAGAAGTTCATTTGTCACATGGGAGATGCAAATTAAATGAAGTCAGTGTTTATCTTTAGTTTAGATAAGTAGGACAAATAGTAAGCTCAATAATTCCAAATTTAGCTGAGTCTCTGGCTGCAATAGTTCACAAGGAGCAGAACCAAATTAAGTTTAATATTTGAGTGTTAAGACGAAGAAACACACATCCGACCCATCATTGAATTTAATTAACTGGAAATCTTGCCTCCAGTACATATCAAAAGACATGAGTATATTTCTCGTCATTTGACTACAATCAAGTGTAATAGTTTCAATACAGATCACCATGTATAGTTGAGCTCCCATTCTAGTGCTTTCTTTAACAGGCCCTAAATATTGTCTCAGCGTGATTACTTAAAATGGTCCTTTAATGTTGATAAACTCAACATGACTACTAGAATAATGTCATAAAAATGCTTAAACCTTTTTTATGGTGTCAGGTTTATACAAGAAGGGCTGCAAAAGTTCCAGATTTCCATCCTTTTGTGTTAGGAAATATTCCACTAGGTCTCTTTCAGTTATCCTGATTGCTCCCCATTAACTAGCAATAGATACTATGAAAACATTCTATATTTTGCAGGTGTGAGGCTAACTTTATGATAAGTGATAGGCAAAAGGCATATAAAATTCGTAAGATGCATCCTACTAGGGGGGTTCATAAAGCGGTCCAAACCGACAAAACCGAAAAACCAACCCGAAGTTAGAGCGAAACCAAACAAAACCGATAGTAACGGTCCGGTCCATGGTTCTATATATTCAAGCAGTTCTGATCTCGGTCCGGTCCAGTTAAAAACCAAGAAAACACGTCATTGGAACCGACCCGAGAAAAGATACAATCTAACTTAAGTGGGATTCTAACTTCCTTTCAATTAGCAAACAAGATATCCTAAATTTCTCATAATTATTCTTCGTGCATGTGTCATGCATGCAGAGGCGGATCTAGATATTTGAGTTACGGTGGGGAAAAAAAAAAAAACTTACTTGAACACAATGTTTCAATTTAACGATATGTGATAGTTATTGCTTTAAAAGGTAAAACAACTTACATCCCTCAACCTTTAAAATAACTATACTACCTCCTTTTACATCAATTATTTTACATTAATAACCACACCGCTATTAACACCGCCACCGCTGCCCGTCATCGCCACCATTACCGCACCGCCACCGCTACCACCACCACTGCTACCACCATCGCCGTCGCATCGCGCGGGCTTCCGTCTGTGATGTTCAAGTTTGGTGCATACATTGTAGTTGAAAAAACTTGATGTAAACATATATATCTTTAATTATCTGTAATCTCGTATAAAGCATTTACACCATTTTTATAATTTCTTAAATTTTCAAGATGCAAAATGTCTAAAATATATACTACATCATTCAAATATTAATTACATAAAAGGTCAATTAGCCAACTATATTTTTCTTTTTAATTTTGGTTAAAGTCGATTATTTATCATTTAGTCAAGGTCAACCGTATATATTTTTAAACTTTATATTTCTTATTTTGAAATACCTTAAATATTACTCATACAACTAATTTTATTCCACATTACATAAACAACCAATGTCGTAAACAAGAAATTACCTACAAACCCATGTCGGTAACAATAAACAGTACCCAATGATTAACTAGTTATATTTAAGATGCCTCATTTTACATCAAAATAATCTAAATCTATAATTTTTACATTGGAGATGCTCTGATTTTCACATTCAATCTGTGTGTCCCTTTAAGTTGTGGTTTAAATTTTGATGTGATGAATTGGACAAAATGATAGCCACCACAATACTAGACTTGCACTAAATCTATGTTTCTGAAGTGTCTTTCAAGCAAGAGTTGTTCTACCTATATGCAAATCAAGTGTGTCCATGAACACGTACATGTTACATTTCAAAATTATTATTTATATATATTGAAAGCATATATATATATAATTAATGTTACATTTCATATGGACACATGTCATGATTATATATATGAAAACATGTTTTAGTATATGGATTGATTAAAGCCCTTAATATCAATCTCTTATTGGATTTTAGACTATACTAAATCACAAAGCACTGAATGATTTTAAATCCCAAATAACCTACAGAAATCATTGACTTATATGCCAAGATGTTAATATTTTTTTTACAAACTTGTAACACTATTTCGTGAATAGAGAAATGCGTTTCTGTAGACAAATTAACTTAAATGAGTGTTTGATAGTCTTGTTCTTGGTCAAAACTATATAGTTTAACTATAGTTTGATTGTTTATCCCCGTTATCTAATCATAATATTTGAGTGTTTCATATATGGACAATGTAAGAAGTTTGATGGTGTTTTTGAATATATCCAAATTTTGTAAAGGAGTTGATCTGACCCGCTATACAACTCGTATTACTCATTCATTTTGTCGGCTTAACATACTAACTCGGACACACGTTGTTTCCACTCTTAGATCCGCCACTGCTTTCAAGTTGACTTCAAAGATCTCATCCAGTATCTGATTATCACACATGCACAGAAGAAGTGTTCACAATTTTAAAGATTTTGCACACTCTAAATGAACTCAATGAGAATCAGAGTATCATTCCTGTTAATCGAGAGGTCTCAAGTTCGACTCTTCACCTTCTTTTTATTTAGAATGGCTAAGTTTACATTATTACTAACCTCAAAACTTTTTATTTTACTTTTAAATAGGGGTAACTTATGTATCTAGCTTGTTGCTTGTGCGTTTCTTAGAATCACATATAATCTTCTTTTTATTCTGATGTTGAAGACATTCTTGCAGGCCGGTTATCGTTTACACACCCATACCCGCACTCCATTTGTTGGAACTTCAATTTTTGCAGATAAAATCATGTATCATAACACAACAAGTCAAATAGCATAATACGTTCACCTAAGTTGGAATAAGTTATATAAAGGCCATTTTAGAATGATCCCATTTGGTCTCAATGCTGGAAACAATAGTTTTAGTCTTTGTTGTAACTTAATCCCACATTGGTATAAGTAAGACAATGGGAAGAGCAGGCTCATAATATAAAAATGGTGGGAAGGCAATGGAAAAATCACTTACCTGGACGGGGTCTATGGGCGATCAGGAAGGTCCATGGCCTAGATTGGTGATCTCCATTGCACATATCGGAGAGGTGCCTGTCTAAGGTCGGCCCAAGTTGGTCGAACCTATGTCATAATTTGTTGCTGTGGGGGCTTGCGTTCGCGCAGCCCCTGCCTGATTCTTAGTTTAATCTTTATCTTTAGTTTTTTTTATAGTTAGTTTAGTGCTTATGTTAAATTTGTAAGAGTAAGCATTATTCACTTATTTCTTCTGTTTAGTCTAGTTCGGCTTGATGGTGTAGGTTTTACATGGTCACAAACTTGATCTTCATATCATCAAACATTTTAGTAAAAAGCTAAAACAAAGTCACAACAATACAGAAGAGACCAAGGAATGAGTTCTACTACACAATAAAGTGATAAAATGTTGTGATACGTTGTAGTTTCAACGATGGTACTTTCAACTTTTGTACTCTATGCGTAAGATGCTTGACTTTCTATTATCGGCAGGACCTTGGGCCGCTACTAAATTAGTTCCTGAACCTCCTCCTGGTGACAATAGATGGGTTCAAATCTTCATATAAAATTTGAGACAGGCCATCTGACCCTCTCGGTTTCTGCCAACAAGTTTAAGGAAAGTAACTAAGGATGAAAGTTAAAACAGAAAAGCTTAGACAATTTGTAGTCCATAAATTCTACGTATACAACTGTACCTTACATAAATTGTTTTCTGGGTGAAGAGAGAATTGTATGAGTTTCAATTGCCGATGCAAGTCCTTCAGCAAGGTCTTCCTTTCTGCTGTGTTTTGTAACATTTCTAGCTTCATCCTTTTTGTTTCTTCTTCAAGATGTGTTAGCCTCTTCTTAAGTTGCCGTTTCACCTCTTTGGTACTTATCATTGCTTTTGATTCGGGAACATACTTCACTCTATACGTCCCTTGCTGTGGCTGTTTGTAAATTTGAAAATTGGTTTCTTATATCAGAAATTTGAAAAGGTGCCATGGAAGTTAGCAAGATCCACTTTTGTTTGCTTCTACTACATGCTTACATGCATGGGGTAGAAACAAAAAGAGCGTGCGTGATGAGAAAGGTGTCAGGAGAGTTCATTCTCATTCACATGGATTGGCAGAAGAAATAGGCGCCGTCATTCATTTCAAATACTAAGACAAAGTTAAGACTTGATAACTCCAAAAGGCAGGCAGCAGATATTGAGGCAAACTTGGTCTGCATTCTTTCATAAGTTGAGGGACCAAAGATTAAATTTTGAGCATAAAGACGAAACACAGAAACACACGTCTGAGACTGAGCAGCACATACGCACGGATGTGTACACATCAGAAGACAATTGACTCAAATGCCAATTAAGTTCCATAAATCCAACATAAAGATCTTACTTTGATTAAAGTAAGGTGTTATACATACTTAAGTTCAATCTTTTGAAGCATATGTTTGCTTTAGGACTAAAAGATGAGAATGACGGTAGTAGTCATAAAGCAAAAGCATATCATAAAAGCACTAGAACTCTTTGTAACAAGTTATATCCAGTTTAAAATCTATATTTGATAGATATAGGAGATTAGATTGGCTCTTGTAATTTTTAACCAAAAGATTGGAGGGCCGGGTTGCCAGGCCATGGTGGTAATGCAAAACCAAGGCAACACGCTGTTCTCAACAAAAAAAATAAAAATGTTAACCTTTTTCGGAATTTCCCCTTCTTTTACGCCCCCTGAATAGGAAAAATGTTAACCTTTTTCGGAATTTCCCCTTCTTTTAAAGCCGAGCTCTTTTCTCTTTGCACTTGATTCACAACATTATATATTGCTTCCAATCCCGCACCTACAACGGAAGTAATTCTCTCCTCTTTTTTTTTCTTTTTTTGTTAAGGCATCCCAATTTCTCATTTTCTCTAGAAAATATATAGACATGGAGAGAAAAGCCATACGCCATCTTAAGTCAAGTAAACTCTGTAAATTAAGAAGCATAAAGCAAAACAAAGTCATATCATCACACCCTTTCTGGGCATCCCCATTATAGAGTTTCTAAAAGAGAAGCATCAAACTTTGGACAAATTAAGGATTTACTGGAAATTACAGTACTGATCGGCGGAGTTAAAATCCATAGAAGTGCGGTCAAGTTGGCAACTCCCTGCACCTTAAATTTAAAAAATCACTCAACTGATAATGGGCCTTTATGTGCTCAATGGCACAGACCCATCAAATTATGTAGTGTTTACTGATATTGCAAGTGGGGAGTAATGCTTTCACGTCATTGTCCTCTGAGATGAACTATAGGCTGTACCCGTCCATGAGCAAGGAGTTGAAAGAAAAACATATTCTAAAAAGCAACATGAATGCCACGCTGCAGGAATATACTTGAAAGTATAAAAAAAAACAGGTGTATGTTTATTGAGAGCAGTTTGATTATTCAGTAACTCACGAAAACATAGAACAGATAAAGGTTCAAAGGTCCATGGCTGAAGACCATTAATACAAATTTATTTCTATAATTTTCAGATTCATTTTAATAAGTTTAGTCGGTAGCAAAATTTAACTAGGATTGGAGGGGTGAGCCAGGCCAAGGCAATAGTGCAACACCAAAGCCACTCTCAAAAACCCCAATAGCAAGCTATTGAAACGGGTCTTTCCCCTTGAAAAATAAGATTAATATCGAGTGAACCGATGGCTCACATATCAGATATTAAACTGATAAGAACAGATACTACACTTGATCTTAGCCAAAAGGCCGAGAAAGGTATGCTTTTCCCTCTCTTGAGCCTTGGTTCTTATTGGCAGTCTCTTATTGCTTAATTTATATGGTTAGGCAATGTGGGATGAATCTTTTCTCTTGGTTGCTTTCTTTCTGCATTGTGCATATAATTTTGAAATGCTCTTATTGAGAAATAAGTTGGATTTTTGCAATACTAAATATCTTTCAATACACCCTCACTGATTGGTTGTATAGTTGATTTAAAACTTTATTTTTCCACATCATTGTTTTTTTGGGTTGCAGTAGAGGGTGTATGAGCTAATGGAGCAACTACTAAATGTAATATTTCAAGAACAAAGTACCAATAAAAATGTAAAAGTAGACTAATGTGCCATTGATCATATCATCATGTAAATATATATTTTGATTTTAAGAAAAATAATCAACTGTACAACCAATCAGTGATTTTACTATGAAAAGGTGATTTTTACCAATCATTGATTTTACTATAAAAAAGTGAGTTTTTTTTAAAGTGATTTGATACTGTAAAATTGGTAGGGGCTGCGCGAACGCAAGCCCCCACTGCAACAAATTATGACATAGGTTCGACCAACTTGGGCCGACCTTAGACAGGTACCTCTCCAGTATGTGCAATGGAGATCACCAATCTAGGCCATGGACCTTCCTGATCGCCCATAGACCCTGTCCAGGTAAGTGCTTTCCTCATTGGCTTCCCTCAGATTTTATACCATCAACTCCTCCATACTTTTCTTTTTTCAACCAATGTGGGATCAGATTCACAATTCAGAACATGGCAGAAACTGAACTCTTTTATCCATTACTGAGACCAAAAAGGGCACAGAATAATAACTGAACCTTTTTACCAACATTGCAAGGCTCTGTTTGCTTAATACGTGAGCTTTTAGCATGTATTGAATGAAACATAGTAAGTCGTTGCAAAAACCTATACAATTGGTCGTTGCAAAAAGGATATATCAAATGTAATTGGTGTTAGTGTGGTATTAGTCATTTGGTCCAATTTATCATACAGCGAAAAAAAAACACCAGAACTGCAAAATAAGAGGCATAAAAACTGAAGGGGTGATATCAGAAACACTTATTTTGGCAAGTGAATCGAAAGCAAGCTCTAAAAGCTAATAAACTATTCATTACTCTTTAGTATGTTAAGTCCTACCCAAGGGACAACTGATAAACATGAAGGAAGTTATGCAAATATAAAAAAGATTAGCACGTTTTCAAGAAGAAACTAATGAAAGCAACAACTGTTCCAGAACATCGCAGAAATCAAGAGATTTTACATCTAAAGATATAAATAAGTGAATATAAAGATGTTACGACTCTCCCCCTCCTTGTAAGAAATCTGTCCCCAAAACCAGGTTCATCAATGAGACCCTAACTCAAGGTTAAGTTTACTGATATTATCACGAGTACTATATACTATCCTTGTTGGTCCCAAAGGATTAACAATACTGTTTTCACAATGTATCTTAGCCAAAGCTGAGTATATGAACACAGCACAACTTCAAGCTGATTACTCTTGCAGAGTGGAATACTCTGAGGATTGATATGATAATGATGCACACTTTCTATGATACACTAAGGCAGGTATTTATAGGCTAATGCCCTGCCTTAGATGTCGTCCATTCTTCTTTACGCGTTTTGTTCTGATGGCTCTGCATTTAGGCTTTGACTTGACAGTGACATTTGTCCTTTTTGTTCCCCAGATACCTCTCACACAATCAGCCAGCTAATAAGACAAAGGACACCTCATAGAATAGTACAACCACCAACATTGAGCACCTGCACAGTACCTCGTATCTTCGCATTCTTATCATTTCCTAATGTTGATGTTATCCAGACTCTAAAAAGAGAAACTTAGAACATTTGTAAGATTCTAAGTTCCCAGACGTTCATCCAAGCCGACTATAAGTCCAAGCTGACTTCCATCCATCAACTTGATCTTCTATCCTTGATCTTCATTCTTCGACTTCAGATCAAGTGTTGTTCTTCCTTTTGTTGATGCAGCTTAGAGAACCACCTTCTTTACTTATTACATACACAGCAGAAGGTGTCTAAGCTGACTCAGCGTGGACAGACCCAAGCTGACTCAGCTCAAGAACCAAAGACTTAAGTTTTTTTATAGTGTTTTTCATCAACAAATCTAAATTAACACATTTTGACTCAACAATCCTCTTATGCTACTACTTACCACCACACTTCTCACGACTAAACCATTGGTTGACTCTAGTGTAAAGCATCATATCACTCTCTAACTTGCATATAAAAGTGTACATGTAAGGTAGCATATACAAGTGAATGCTTTGAACTCACCTAAACATAATCAAATCTCCTAGACATTTTTCCAGTTTCTAGCCAAACTAAAGTTGGTATTTAAACTAAAATTGGAGGGGCGTAAGTATTTTAATGTCAAACTAAAAGTTGGTATTTTAACTCAAATTGGAGGGGCGTGTCAGGCATTGGTGGTAGTGTAAGACCAAAGTGACACATAACAAAAATAAAATGCCAACTTTTGACTCGAGTTCTTTCTATCAAACGTTAGGACTAAAAATAAGGCAAGGGGTGCGCAAACGCAAACCCCCACTACAACAAATTATGACATAGTTTCTACCAACTTGGGCCGACCTTAAACAAGCACCTCTCCAATATGTGCAATGGAGATCACCAATCTAGGCCATAGACCTTCTTGATCACCCACAGACCCTGTCAAGGTAAGTGCCTTTTCCATTGCCCTGGTTCACTTTTTATTTTACCAGCTTCTTCGTACTTTTCTTTTTCTAACCAATGTGGGATCAGATTCGCCAATTTACAACAGGGTAGAAAGCCAAAAACTGAACTCTCTTTTATCCTTCCCCGGTTGTCTTTACAGTCTTTGGTGATGGAAAAACATACGTATGCTTTTCCCAAAAAAAAAAATGGAATATTACCATGTGAGCCCTTCCAGTTTCCAACAAGATAAATATACATTTAGAGGCACTCTTTGGAAAACTGCAAGTCTGCAAGTAATCATAGATTGTAAAGGCGGCTACAGAAAGGCAATATCAAAGTGAAACTAGTGTAGGGTGGACCAAGTGATGCTTAAGTTGTGTTAAAGTGTCACAAAACTGCAAGTTCAAGGGACATTAAAGAGTGAAGTTGTGTTAAAGAGTCATCCCTAAGTTAGTAAGTTATCATCACTTGGTCCACTTTATCTTTCCATGTGAATTGAAGCACACTCTAAAATTAAATGAAATTGTCATTACTAAGGTTAAGAGTACCAAGGGACAAAAAACAAAAAAAGCATAAAGTTATTTAAGGTTAATAAATTAATTAAATAAAATAAAAATTAAGAAAACATGAATAAGTTATGCGTCTTATTGCTATGACCAAATTGTTACTCAACAGAAAATAAATTATTAAACTATGATTGGAGGGTGTGCCAAGCCTTGATTGTAGTGTAAGACCAAGGCGACACATGAAGAACCCCACTAGCAAGCTAGCGTGATGGGTCTTCCCCCATAAGAAATAAGATTAATATCGAGTGAGCCGATGGCTCACATATCAGATATTAAACTGATAAGAACAGATACTACACTTGATCTTAGCCAAAAGGCCGAGAAAGGTATGCTTTTCCCTCTCTTGGGCCTTGGTTTTTATAGGCATTTCTCTTACCTTTGTATCGTTCGCTCAGCCGATGTGGGATTGTTCCTTTTGTGCTATTAATTAACTAATCCTTGTTTTGCCTGTACAAAAACCAAATTTCTCCATCATAAAAGACATTGTGTACAGGAATGATGATGCTGATTATCTCATCAACTTGATGTAAAAAACCAATACCTTAGTTCAAAATATAGAATCCCCATAATTCATCAACTAATTAACAAAAGTGTGAATTTCCTATAGGAAATCTGTCCTGTTGATAATCGGCCTAGGTGAGTCCATGACAAAGTGGTAAGAGAACCTTGCTTTACAGATCTTCCTTCAGCAAAGAGTTTCTCCAAACATGAAAGTGGAACACGCTGCAAATGCAGTCGCCACTTGGGAGCATAAATCTCAAACTTAAACCCCCATGTCCATAAATCAACCATCTGAAACATAAAAATGATAGTTGTGACTTAATACCAACAGTCCCATGATTCAAGGTTTCGATCTTTCATTTACCAATGCCCATCCTCGATGCTACTCTGGAAAGCATATGCAAACCATAACGCACCACTGAAACATTAGAAATACTTTTGAAGAGCAGGTTGGTCTGCAGGCCTAATTCAAAAAAAAAACACAGCATAGCTACTATGACATGTTGCCCCCGTGAAAAATTTTTATTAACATCAAGTATCAGATTAAACTTGTAAAAACAAGATTGCATTCATCTTAGCCAAAAGCCTGAGAAAGATCCTGTATGATTTTGGAGTTTTTATCCTCGTTTTTAGAGGCGCCTTCCTTTCCTCTCTCAGGATTTATTAAAGGAATTATTTAATATTTTTCTCAAAAAATGAACATTACATTTTTCAAAAACAATTTTCAAAAACAATGTCTTTTACTTTTTTCATTTTTTCAAAGAAATATTTGATGCATTAATTACATTTTATGTGTGTCCTTAAACCATCTCCAATGGTGTGTATAAGGATATCATTAGAAATCTTTAGATATCCTTAACATTGAAGTAAATCCTTAACCAAAGATTTGTAGTTAGATATCTTTAGCCAATGATGTTATCCTTAAATATCCTTACACTTCTTTTTTTGTATATAAAATATGTGTGGTGATGTGAAATATGTAAAGATATTTAAGAATGTTTATATGGTTGGAGGTAAAATTAAGAATTTCAAGGATTTGTAAGGATTTCAAGAATTTTTAAAAATATGATGTGCCAGCTGAAGGATGCCTAAGAATGACCACATCATTGGAGATAGTCTTAGGCACATGTTGAACAATCCCACTATAACCAATACCATTTTGCACTTTCAAAAGCTACGCAACTTCAATTTTCATAATAAAAGCATCGAAAAGGAGACTTACAAGTTACACCAAGTGACCAACTCCATTCCAAATTTCTTGCATCTGGTAACTCTTGATTGTTTTTTAATTTTTTATTATTTGACTATTGATTAGATTAGAACATAATGGCAATTTCAGCTATTTATTTACAAATGGTCAACTTGAATATGATGTATCTATTTTATCTAGGCTGGTCACTTTGATAGATACTCCGTAGATATTTAGCTAAAAAAAACACATTGAAAGGGTTGAATATGAAAAATGGAAGACAAGCCTTTGCATAACCAAACCAACCCAACCCGGCCCATGCTAAAATGCTACGGGGTAGACGTGCACAAAAATCGGGTTCGGGCCGACCCGAACCGGACCCGGACCCGAACCGGTTTCGGTCAACAAAATCAAAAACCGGTTTTGACCCAACCCGAACCCGGTTTGAACCCGGTTTTGG
>JAOEHQ010009110.1:0-16813 GCA_025447715.1 Asclepias incarnata
GTTTTTTTGACCCAAACCGAACCCGACCCGATTTTCAACCCGGTCCCAACCCGTTTTTGAAACCCGAAACCGAAACCGGTTTCTCCAAAACCGGTTTCTTCAAAACCGGTTTCAATCGGTTTCGGGTTTTCAAAAACGGGTTGGCCCGAACCGGTTTCAAATGTGCACCTCTAACCCCATGTTTGAATCTTAGAGGAGGCAAGGGTTTACCCCTATTAATTGTCGTGCCTTTGGGCGGATTAATAGGGGGTTCTCCCCCCATCGGGTATTTGAAATAGGCATTTCTGCTTCGAGGGAGCTCTCTAGCGCGGACCCAATTTAAACAACGTATGTTAGACCTCCCGCTAATAGGCATTTCCGCTTCGAGGGAGCTCTCTAGCGCAGACCCGATTTAGACAACGTATGCTAGACCTCCCACTGTCAAACCGTGACACGAAACACTGATAAAGAAATTCACATTTCAAAAAAATTAGATGGTGGGGGAGGTTGGTGGTATTCAGGGGGTTGGTGGGAAAGAGAGCCTCAAACCAAATTCCACTGCTTTAAAATCCAAATCCAAATCCAATCAAAAATCTTTCAAAGTCAATTTCAAGTTGTGTAATTTGGTCACCAAAATCTCTAAGGTATTTTTATGTGTTGGTAATTTCTTATTGTCTGAAATTATTATTCTTAATAAAATATGTATTCATTACAATTTTTGTTTATCTGCCTGCCAGAGTCATTTTTGATATAGTTCCTTTTAGAATGTCATTTATGTATTGATAAAATAAAAAAATTCTATCTATATTACAGAAAAATGGCCCGACTGGTATTCCTGTGGCCTTTTCCTCTGATGTACGTGGCCTGACTGGTATTCCTGTGGCCTTTTCCTATACTTTTTCCCTGGCTATCCCAAGATGTTTACCCAATGAGATTTGAACCTGGGACAGATCTTACCAATAGGCCAACTTGGAGATGGTTACAGAATGGCTGAAATTTTTGTGTTCTATTTATGTCAGTTTATTGGCAACAGAATGGCTGCTTTATCTAATCTTTTGATTTTGCAGGCGAGTTCATTGAAAGGGCTGAATTTGTTGACGAAAAGAATATAGGTCTCTTCGTATTTAAAAAAATCTTGACTTGTTCGATTTTGAGGGATAAAAGGAATGGAGGCCAAAGTTGCCCAGAGTTTACACTTGAAAACATGGATGGGTTCCGATTACATGGTTCCTACACTAACCAGTTCAATGAGGTTATGTACAAGGTTTGAGAAAAAGAAAAGGGTTAATATGCTTCAATGCAATCATTTGGAAACTATAAAAGCGACAATTGGGCATAGACCGGCTCGGTTAAAGGTGTCATGTACTTCTCAGAATACTCCAGGTACTTCATCATTGTCCATCATTGAGTCGATGTTTGAGAGTATATGAAGAATTTCATAATCAAAGGAAGAATTGTCTATAGGTTATTTATTGCTATTGGATGTTATTTGTTCTACAGTAAATCAAAGTTTTCGTGTCTAAATGAATATGTTTTCTTGGAGCTGTAGTAGGAGAATAGTAGCTCTAATCTTGTGGGTGATTGAGTGGACAATGGACTGATGATATGATTTTACAGTTAAAAAACTTTCTTACGTCATTAGAACTGAATAAAACTCGAAGATGGTGCTTTAAGCATATAATTTAGCATTTAGCATTTTGGTTTTTGTTCTTGTCTTTGCTACTCTATGCTCATGGTTCCATTACATATTATTCGAGGATCAACATTGAGCTCTGAAAACATAGTCAGTATACATCAACCTACATTAAAACCTCACCCAGATACTAGTATCTTTGCTTCTTATCAACTCCCATAATGCATTGCTTGTTTGTATCTATGTGATACGAAGATTCAAGATGAGGTTCTTATGTTGTAGGCTTCCACGTCACCAAATCAACGCGTACGAGCTAACGTGCATAACTGTTCCTTTTTTTCTTTATGTAACCATGGTATCCGATCTTTGGTTGGTTAAATCCTCTGGGCTACAGGCATAAGTGCATTACTTCTGCTGTTTGTAGATTCTCAGCCACTTCATCTAAGTTGCCCATTTGTGAATTTGTCTATTACATATGTAGACTAACACAGAGACCAAGTGACCTTGTATTTACGTTAGTGGATGTAGTTAGACCATATTCCTCCTAACTGAGAGAGGCATTGAGACTTGTATCCCGCCAGCTACTATATGATAAGAATAAAACTGTTTTACAAAATATGTAACTAATTTGTTGGCATTAACATTCTTTTCTTTATTTTATTTCTTCTTGTAGCTTCAGTACTCGAATCTGGAACTCTTACTATGGAAGAAGATCTGTTATTAAAGGTATTTGATGTTCTACATTGATCCTCTTATTGTATGTAATTTATGTGCTCGGTGGTGGAGGTATATATGTAGAGGGGTGGGTCACTCACTCACTCACTCCCCATCCAGAAAATTGTAGTAAAAGCATATATATCTTATAGATTTAGCCGACCAAATTTTTTTTGATCTATTGAAAAGTAGCTTGCCATCCAATGACCCAAAAGAATCGATTTATATTTAAGTTGACTTCCAAAGTCTGTTTATATTACCTGGTGGTGGTGCTCATAGAGTTAAGGATTGGTTTGGTGAAGATCACTTACTAAATTGAAAGTAAAGAAAATGGTTATTTAATCTATGGTTATTTTGAACTTTGTCTCATCTCATTTCTTCAAACTTAAAAGAGTTCCTTCTTTGATTCTTTTTATCAACGTACTTTGCTTCCATGTATATTTATGGTGTTGTCTCCGTACTTATTGTTTTATGCCCGTTATATTTGTTGAACTGTACTATATCATATTACATGGATCGTATAAAACGTTATATTCTATTGTAAACTCACAAAGTAACATTTTTTCTGGATATTTTAAGTTGGCTCTTCTAATTAAAGTTGTGCTATATAAGCTTTCTTTATTCATTTACTTAGGGATTTTCAATTTGCAGACGAAGTCGGAAGAGATTGAGCTGTGTCTGAGTGGAAGGTGTATTTATCTTGTTGGTCAGTTCTAAAGACATTTTCTGTCTTCATATTTGTCAAAGGTTAATGCTATCTCAATCTTACATATAGTATTGTATGAATGCAGGAATGATGGGATCCGGGAAAACAACAATAGGCCAGATCTTGTCTGAAGTTCTTGGTTATTCTTTTTTCGACAGGTTTGTAATATGGTTTCTTGTTCATATGTTGCTGTAAACTCGGTTTCAAATCTGAGAATGCGTAGTAGATGTGGCAATTGCTCCACTTATGTACAAAACACAAAAGGGTCGATCTCTGTTGCATCAATGCTCTAATATGAATCCATTTTGCCACCTCTAGTATGAATCCATGCTCTAATAACTCAGATAATAACATTCACTTGTTAGTTGTCTGCAGTGACAAATTAATCGAGCAGGCGGCTGGGGGAATTGCAGTTGCTGATATATTTAAGTTACACGGTGAGACATTTTTCAGAAATAATGAGGTTAGTTCTATGGTCCCATCTGCACTATGGCCATGTTTCCATATACATCCATGTGTTTTGGTCATTCATCATTTTCAGTTTGTGTCTCTTGTATACATTGTTATACTTTATTTTGATAGTTGCTATTCTTTCTTTAGACTGAGGTATTGCATAAGCTATCATCGATGCATCGACTCGTTATTTCTACGGGTGGGGGTGCCGTCATTCGTCCTGTCAATTGGTATGACATTAGATGCATTTTGTTTAATTTTTCTGTCTGTTGGGCTTCTCAATCATGCATTATTTTTCAGCAATGTAACATGAAAGTTTTTTATTGTCAGGAAACATATGAACAAGGGTATTAGTGTCTTTATAGATGTACCTTTGGATGCATTAGCACAAAGAATAACGGCTATAGGTACTGCTTCTCGCCCGCTTTTGCATCATGGATCTGGCGATGCTTACACACAAGTATGTATCTTTTGTCTGGTACTAATGTTTGGAAACAAGTTTGAAACTTTGAACCTCTGTATAAATGTATGCACATTATATGTGTAGACTTTGAAGAGACTATCTAAGCTTTGGGAAGATAGGAGTGACGCTTACACCAATGCCCATGTGAGGGTCTCATTGGAGGGTATGTACGAAATGCTTTTTCTTCTAAATAACTATTTGTTTAAGCCTTTTCACTTCGCAAGTTTGTCACTTGGTAGAACAATGGACATAATGTCGTGCAGGTATTGCAGCCAAGTTAGGAGTCAAAGATGTATGCTGCGTTAATCCAACTCAAATTGCAATTGAGGTCTCTCTCTCTCTCTCTCTCTCTCTCTCACACACACACACACACACAACTTATATAGTAAAATTGCAACCAGTTACTAGTATGGGATTATTGACCACCAGGCAACAAGACTGTAGGACGGTAACACAAAGCATGCTATTCTTGTGTACATCAACTTGTACCCCATTTGTTTGATTTAAAGTAGCTTTAAGTTTTATATTGATTCCATAAATTGTCAATTATCACGGTTACATCACGGTGATGTCATTGTTTGAGGTTTAAAAGATCTATTCATTAATTTATTATTAGATTTCTGATTTCTTATTATTGGAGACCCTTTTAGGCGTTTAGCAATTAGCCTAACATATTTTCAGCACTATATGCTAGGCATGGCCTAACATTACAATCCTCATATCTTTCTCGTGCTATATTCATTATGCATTTTCGCAGACACTTATCCAAATTGAGGAATACTTGAAGAAATAGGAGGATCATTTTGGATTGACTTACATCTGTTGTACAATAAGCCTGCTAAATAAGGTGGATAAGTGCAAATGCTCTTGATTGTACACAAATAAGTGGAGAAATAGAGAGTTTAATGCAAACACTTGTGCCTGCTATTGTTGAATAGTTCTCCGTGTTTGAAGCTTCCAGTGTTCATTAGTTAAAGTTACAAATGTAGAGAATGTGTATTCATAGCATTTGTGGAATAACTTATTTTCGTTATACTACAGTATTTGTTTTGGTCTACAACAATAAAGAAGGTTTTCATATTCTTTCCATTTTGTTTCATCTTATGTTCCTTTGAAACATAAATGAGCTTTAATAAATGATGTTTGTTTATACGAACTTTTATATATGTTGACTTGTTTAGTTTAGAAGTAAAAGTCTCTGTATGAGAGTTAAATGTTAGAGCAACTCGACATGGACCGGTAGACAGGAAATGTTTCAGGTGAAGAGGAAGTAGAGCTCTGCATATTGATGATATGACCAGGTTGATAACTCCCAAACAAAATCAAATTGGTTAAACTATAGAAAGGACTATAAGTTGGTAAAGATCACAGAATGAATCCAAATCCAGTTCACTGTTTGTAAAGTGTATAATAGAAAGTTATTGCAAGTAAACGCTTGTACGAGTAGACAACATTTAGGGTATAGTGATTGAATACGAAGGCTTAAGATAAAAAAAAACAAGCCCCTAACAACTTACCAGATGAATGACTGAATTCATCAAAACATCAACCCATCAAATTCATTTAAATTGCTATAAAGATCACTTTGTCAAGATAGCAGCATTACATATTTTATAATCACCATGCTTCAATAAGACAATAACATGCAAAAGGCCTCATATTTCTTGCACATAAATCGTAACTCTGAAGCATACACACATAAATCCCATATGTATCAAGGCAAATGCTGGGCATAGCCCCTAAAAGGTAACCGGAAGCCTTCTTCCAGACAAAATCAAAATGGACACATACCAAAAGCAGAAGACCAACTCACACGACACTATTGCACAAGTATTTGTCAAGATGTATAAACTTAATCAAGCAATTTGTTTAAATCTTGTATTTGCATAAATAATAAATTACTACTTGGTGGTACAGGTCATATGACCAAAATCAAAGGATATTTGCATCATTCTTGGCAAACCTTTAATCAGCTATCACAGTCACATTGATGGTCATTTTAAGAAATGCAAGCATAAAATGACTTCTCTTCCCCAACACTTCCGAGCCTTGTTACTTGTATCACTTGTGCTCCATGGTAACTATATGACCAATAGGTAACTACATTGCCATATGCTACAAGCTTAAAGATTACAGCTTTACTTCTCACTATGGCAATCAAGTTGTAACCATATCACTATATATTAACACAAGCACAGATTATTTCTTTAAGTAAAAAACCCACACAAAGTTGTATTAACAAAGCGTCATCACTTTACTACGATATGCTACAAGAAGATGAACAACAGACATCATTTCTATAAATTGTCACTTTAGCTATCAAGTAGTAACATATATGACAATAGACTAGACATAAAGCTAAACATACTTATAACCTATATCTCTTATCACCTAGCCGAAGCCTCGCATCAATCAACCGAGCAGTAAACTCTCCATCGCTAACCTTCAACATGTCCCACAATGGTACTGAAAGTCCTTGATCAACCAACAACCGATGCCTACGCATAATCTTGCCTTCCAAACTATAAGAAAAGTACTGAGGAAACCTTTTCAAATCACCTAAATCCCCTTTCATTTCCTTCAAAAAGTACTCGGCTTTCGGCTTAAAATTATTCTCAATACTAAACGTCAACAACCCTGGTGATCTCAACACCATATTAACCACATCTTCATAATCGAGCCCTAACCCGATTAAGTAATCCAATTTGGGCCTCAATGTAACATCCACACTCGAAACAAGCAACAATGTAGTTTGGGAAGTGATTTTATTAGGACCAACAAAACCTAAGTTTCTTAAGAACAACAATGTGGGCTTCAACTGATCTTCAACACTACATATCAAAAGCCTAGGACACCTAATTATCGACCTCCTTATATCGAAAAACTCGAGACCAACATCATCTAATAAAAAACCAAAAACAGGGTAAAGATCATCATGTGGGTCACAAGTTAAAAGCTGTGGATACATATCAAAAATACGACCGAATTCGGAACGTAAAATTCCCATTGAAGACAAACAATTTTCAACTGATTTTAAAGATTGAAGTGAAGTTGACCTAAAGTTGGGATTTTTTTGAAGGGCTTTTGTGGGGTTTACTTTTAAGGCTTTAAGATACAGAATCTTTTGCCGGAAAAGAAGGCCGGAGTCTGTGGTGGTGGTGGCCAACGGCGGTGGTGTTGTGGTGGCAGTAAAGATTGCATTTTTAGGGTTTAATGAAGGTTTTTTGAGATGGGGTTTTGAAGGTTGTTGAGGTATTGAAGGGACATGAATGAATCTTATAATCATTTGATGATTTTGGTGTGTGTTTTACTTTTTTTTTTATGGTGGTGTTAAGGTAGGATGGAGTTATGATATACAGTATCATCTTGTTTTTTAAGTTATTTAAACTTCAAGGGTATTTTTTTTTTGTCATTTGAATACACAGAAAAATAAAGTTGACTTTAGTTTTTAGCACATTTCCATCTTATCTAATCTTACTAGGGTTTAATAACGTGTTTCAACTATCGTGTTTGTATTTATTATTGATGTGGTTCTGTTATTTTATTTATATATAAAAAAATCCCTTACGAATACAATGATCGTATAAAATTAAAATGGGGTGCCACAACCACGTTCAAAAGTTTGCAATATAAAATAAAATGAAAACCAAAAAGGAAGATTAAATATTTGTCATATAAAATATATGTATACCTAAGGGCAATACCATAACCATATTCAAAAGTTTATCATATCAAATACATATATTTATTTTGTGAAAAGAAAAAAAAATCAAAAAAAAAAAAGATGCTTTGGTTAAAAGTATGTTATATAAAATATATATGTGTACGTAAGATCAATATCGTAACCATGCTCAAAAGTTTTATTATACCAAACACATATGTTTGTTTTGTGAAAAGGAAAAAGAAAAAAACCAAATAAAAAAAGAAAAGAAAAGATGTTTTGGTTAAAAAAATTTCATATAAAATATATGTGTACGGTCAATATCATAATCATGTTCAAAAGTTTATTATATCAAATACATATATTTATTCCGTGTAAAATATAAAAAATTAAAAGTAAAACAAAATGTTGAAAAAACGAAACAAAAAAAAACCATAAAAACCAAAAAACATAAACATGGGTCAAATTCAAAATAGGCCTATCAAAAAGTTTTGAATAGGTTCACACTAAAAATTTAAATAGGCCCACGGCCCACCCACAAAGTTTGGGCCGTTATGTCACTTCGATGAGTTTTAATATACTAGATAATATCTAACTAGTAGGTTATCCGTGTAATTCGGCGGGACGATGGAAGTGACGGCAAGATGTGGAGGGTGAGTGGCGACTGGTGGTGGTGGTGATGGTGGCGGCGACGAGATGTGAGGGGTGAGTGGAGATCGGTGGTGGTGGTAGTGATGGTGGCAGCAGCGAGATGTGGGAGGTGAGTAACGACTGGTGGTGGTGATGGAGGTGGCGGCGAGATGTGGGTAAGGTTTGTTTTAGTTATCAATAGATAAATGGTGTAATATGTCGAAGGGTTATTTCAGACATTTCAAGTTCTTAAAACTTAAGGGGATGCTTTATAAGGAATTAGAAGTCACACCCGCGCAATGCACGATACCAAAAACCAAAAAAGTGATTGTGGAAGAAACTTTGCTACTTGAATTGCAAATATATACTATATATTAGATAATTTGCATTAACAATATAGATCAGTAGAGACAAAACCATTTAAGGTTATAATTTTAAAATTCCAAGTAAATCATTGACCTTACTTTGAAATTTGAAATAAATGCAAGACATAAATGATATCCATTATATTGAGTTCTTAAAAGAATTCAAAAACTAAGACACCCTCTATCTCTTTTATAATATAGTAAAGACTATAGATATTACTATTTTGGAGTATTATTATTATTAATTAATTTAGTTATGATTTATTCCCGTGTATATATACGGTTGGGTTACAATAACGAATTTTAAGATATTTAGAACTGTTTTTTTTTATGCGGAGTGATATTTTAGATATACATATATGTTATTTAATTTTAAAATTTTCCACTTTTAGTTAGATACAATATTTAATAATTAAATAAAAATTATTTGTATAAATATCATATTCAATCTTATTTTTATTTAGATAAATCAAATCTAATAAGTTGCATATATTTTTAAGACAGGGAAGTCTCATTTTTGGTAAATCATAATTAAATTAAATTTAATTAATTATAAAGTATTTTTTTTAATAGAAAGTCCAATTTTAAATAAACCAAGATTAAATTAAATTTAATAAATCGTATAAAAACTTTTAGATTAAAAAAATTATTTTTAAATAAACTAAGTTTCTAACTTGTCAATTGGAAAATTAAACTCTCTAATTAATTGATTGAGTTTCTATAGTTATCCTCTATCTTTACTCCTTTGTAAAACAAACTAACTCCTTCATTTTTCAATTTTCTATCTATAAAATATCTAAATTACCCCTCAATTTCAAAAGCTTTCTTTTTATAATTAACTCATATACCTAAAATATTCTTAATGAAATAATTTACAAAATCTATACCTCAACTCCTAAAATAACTACACTACCCATTTTTACATCAATTACCTTTATATCAATAATCTACACTACTCACCGCCGTTGCCGCCACCGCCACCACTAGTCACCATCGTCAGTCATCGCCGCCACCTCCACCACCAATCCCCCCACCGCCGCCGCCGCTTTGCGCGGGTCCCCCTCTATTTTATATATATATGCAAACAAAACTCATTAAATTAAACTAAATAAAATAGTTGTAAATGTCAGTTAGCGTTAAAATTCGCATAATCTATACTACTATATAAAGATTACACCCCTTTAGTTGAAAATCATACTTTTGGGATATGCGAATTGACCAAAGTACCCTTAAAGATTACACCCTTTTTGTTGAAAATCATACTTTTGGGATATGCGAATTGACCAACGTACCCTTAATGATTACACCAACAGTCTCTTATCTTCTAAAATATTTCCACTAACTCATTTACATCAATTATCTACACCACTCAACGTCGCCACCACCAACAACAGCCGCCGTCGCCACCACCACCACCAGTCAATGTCATCACCACCAGTCGCCGCCACCATAACACCACCGCCGCATTGTGCGGTTACCCCTAGTTAATATTAATTGCAGCCATTATATCATATTTGGTTACATTTCCCCCCCCCCCCCTAACTTATCGTATTTTTTTAGATAAAAAGCTGTTAGGCCGGTTAATACAACCATTATTGTATATGTGGTTGCATTAAACTCTCACTTGTAGACAAATATAACATCTTACATTATAATTAAAATTTTTAATTGGTTATTAGATTAATTGGTATTAATATGTAAATGTTTTATATGGTAATTATGAAAGAATTTTATAAAAATAGGCCATGAGTTTGAATTTGAGCTCATTATATAATATATATAAAAGGCAAAGTGTAGCAATCGTCAAAATTCCAGGTCAACGTCTATCCTAAAACTATATTTGGTTTAGTCAAAGTATGATAGGATATTCGTTTTATATATGTATACATAAATAAGAAGGGGTGCTCTAAAAGTACTTATGCATTGTTATTTGCTTTTAAATTGTTAACCAGGATTTTGAAGGCATTTAGTAAGGCCAACATTATTCACTAGTGGAATTGAGAATATACACCACTTCACTTCTGGACTTATGTATTACTTAAATCAAGTATCCAAACTCTTGAAATGTACCCATTTCAATCGGCCAAAAATGAAAGATGAATAAGACCACATTTAAGTTATACAATACTACTAACAAAGTTTCCATGGACTATTTTGAGCTAATACTCATGAGCCATCTAACATGGGGAGACAAAGATTCTCCTACTCTTGTGTAATTAATTAACCCTCATAAGAGACAAGAATGTGAAGACAAAAGACTTAATGAGCAAGGGACAAATGAATCAAACAACACTTTCATTCTCCATCCCAAATTCGTGGGATACCAAAACAAATGGGGCTAACCTTCAACATTGATTCATGCAGGGGAGAAACTTGATTACTATATTAGTATAAACTCCAACAACTAACAAATGATCATTAATGGGTATAGGACAATTAGAAGAAGACAAAATGCATCAAATAGATAATTGGCCAAAATCACTTTCATTTCCCCATCTTGCCACTTTTGTGTATGTCTCAACACCTCATAAGAATGGTAATTAAGTGATAGAAGACAAGAACAAAAAGACAAATCCTCCCTTACTACCCCCTCTATGGCCGATCAAACACATGCACCCAAGATCACCATCTTCTTCTATAAAGGTTCTCTTAAATGCTCCCTTAAAGCACCAACAAATCCTGGTCATTGAAGTACCTTAAAACTTCCTTTATACTTTCTGTTTTTCACTGCTTTGGAACCAGAAAAATACAAACAAATTGTACTAAATCACCACCATCGTGACCACAAGATTTAACTAGAAAAGGGTTGTTCCATTTGGTCACTTAGACACGGTTTAGGAACTCTCCTGCTGAAGGTTTTCGGGTCAAACACCTAGAGGTTTAGAAGCTCAAGGATCTCTGTAAGTACACCTATACTCCATCTATATCTTTCGACTTGTCTCGTATTTCTAAGGGTGTCATTAAATTCGAACTCTATTCCTTTGTTTACCAGCATCGTGATTCCAGTCGCCATCGTCCAGGGACTCGTTTCATCTTAGAAATCATCTCACGTACACCCTCTGTTAATCTCCTTTGCTGTAAGTTCCATACACTTTAACTGGTATACTACTGTCAAACTCGCAGCCACATTTAGACTTATCAATATCTAAAAGTAAGCGAGCACTAAGATTTAAAGTATGTATAATGCTGATAACTAGTCACATACATAAGAGGGCCCGAGCAGAGAAACTGTTAACAGATTACTTACATAGTAACATAAACCCGTATGTAGCTTTATATATATATAAATGAGTTGAACAAAACTTGATCAGAAGGAAAACATGAAGGTCTAATAAAATACCTCACACACATGATCAGCCATACTCAAACTAACACTTCATACTTCCTGTAAGTATTTTGAAACATTACTAATTCAAAAAAGATTCTCAGCACCATGCCTCGATGTTGTCTTGTCGGTACCTTAATTAAGCTAAGAAAATTAACAGAAGCAATGACTAAATGCTATCTCGCACCTGATCAGTAACTTGATGAATGTAATGTTCTTTTCGAAACTACCTGATGATATACACACTTGTAGATAAGACTTTGTACATTGTTAAAAATTGCTAGACTAGTATCAAGAATATAAAATCGCATTCTTGTAAGATAAACTTATTATAAGGATTCAATCTTAACAAAGAGCTAAATATAAAAACCTCCTGCTGAAGCTTCTAATAATCATGATCCTTAAAATAATCCACTCGTACGCATAATGAAGATGTAAAAATTCAAAACTTATAAATAATTAGAAATGTCATTGACAAAAAGTGACTTGAAATTAATGAAAACCGTATGATCTTTTTAGGACGAACGTAACTCGGATAGTCTTGTTGAAATCATCATTTCCCTCGTTGATTTTACAAGGTGAGTTCATAGCCCCTTTTTAAATATTTATATTTGGGGTGAGATTACATGCGCATTTGTTTTATATTTTGATTTACGAATGGACACAAGTACTTTGATTACTATATAATTGCCAGAGTATTTTTCTCATCCATGAAATCCCCTATTTCGATACCGTTAGTTATGGACTTAAGCGCGAGTAGTTGTGAATAGATCTATTGGGTTTGACACCCCCGCCCGGGTTAGTAGCGCTAACTTGATCGGCAAGATCAAACGGGTGTGCAATTATTTGATCCATAGTACTTGGGATGAAAGTACTACGCATGGGGTAAACTGACATTGTTAAGCTTCGGTATTGGGAGCTCTGGGCTATAGTATTATTATATATGTTTATATATATGGAAAACCTTGTGATCCACAAATCTATGTTGATATGATTAAACCTATGACTCACCAACATTATGTTGACGTTTTAAGCATGTATATCTCAGGTACATACTAGAATGGAACTCGTGGAATAAGAGTACGAAGTACTAGTGGAAGCGCACAAGAGTCACTACACTAGTTATTAAATAAACTCTTGATGTTTTTAAATTCAAGGATAATGTATAATGATGTTCTAAACAACTCTTGTGTTATGTTATATTAATAAATGAAAACGACACTTAGAGGTCGTTCTTTATGCGATTTGTGTTGTGGTATCCTTGAAAGTCATAACTCGTCAAAAACGCCTTGACGGGGTGTGACAGATTGGTATCAGAGCCAGGTTGTTATAGAGAACTAGGTTGCACTAGTAGAGTCTAAGAAATTTTTTTTTAGATTATACTAGTAGATCTAGACTATAACAAGAAGTTCTAAATGACCTTTCAAAAGTGTTGTCCATAATAAAATGTAGATTAACGATCTTTAACGGGTAGATACTAATTAGGCTCAGTAAATCATGGGGAAAAATTTGATATTAATATAATGTGTAACTTACCAATAGATCTTTCTTATCTTTTACAGCTAGAGTCATGGTTTCATATATAACGATATCCGACTCCAAAGAAGAAAACCCCATGGACGGCATATCCGACGAGGAATCACATTTCTCGGGCCTTAAGAGAGAGGAAGAGCCTGATGTGGAACCAGAAGAAGAAGAAGAACTAGAAGAACACCAGGAGAGTGAGCCGGCCGTTGTACCAGACGTGACTCCATTGCCTCCCGTCCCTTCACGGCACTCGGGACAAAGACCAACTCGCATTACCCGCACCGCGCGGATGAGTGTGATCCAGCCCCGTCAAAAGGAAATAGCCACTCAAGAAACCCAAACACCATTTCTGTTTGAAAATGGAGCCTACTTTACTCCTGCCGAGCTCAACCCGGGGTATCAACCCACACCCCCAAATCCGGTTGAGTATGAAGAATACAACAACCCAAAATGGGATAAGATTCATAAGTACCTTCGCGGGTGGAGACGCAACTTGCATTTCCCAGTTCCTTCCGAGGTTGGTGAATCGTCAAATGCTCACCAACTTTATCCTTTTACCCATGAACCCCCACACCACACCACACCACTTCTAGCAGCCGTGGCTCACGAGCACGAGCGAAGGCTTGATCGTATCGACATTAACCTGATGGAAATGCCGGGATATCAAGAGTTGGAGCAAGTAGGAAATCATATGTATACTCTTGAGGCTAAAACTACCGATCTCAACAATCAAGTCTTTGCTATGAGTAATCAACTCGGTTTTTATCAGCAGGCCACGAATAACCTGATGGATAGAGAGATCGAGTACTCAAACCACCTGATGGCCACCAGTGAGTATTTATCCAGGACTGCAAATGAGGTTGAGGCACTTAGGAACAGGAGGTTGGCGGAGGACAGGAGAATGGTCGAAGTGGAAAGGCGGCTGGGAGAGATGGAACACGAAATGCACCAGTTTAACACTCAAGTGAACAATCTAGAGGCATATATGCATGCGTGGGACATAGTCCCGAATGGGTACCATGAGAACCAGTGAGGAGTCCTGGTAGTAGTCGAAGTAGGAACTAGGAATCTTTAGCCTATTAGTGGCTAAAGTCATTGAATAAGTAGAGATAGGAATCGTTGATGAAAAACTCTAATATTTGTGTCATGTTGGGACGATTAGAAGCATGATTTATCTACGTATGTAATATTAACTCTATGTTGTGTTTTATTTGCTGTGAAATTTGATATTTGTGTCATGTTGGGACGTTTAGGAACACGATTTATCTGCATGTGTAATATTAACTCTATGTTGTGTTTTATTTGCTGTGAAATTATTTTTTTTACATGAATACTCGGTACCATAATCAGTACGAGGAAACACATGCCTATAGAACAAATTGATTACAAATTCTAATATAAATAGTAAATGAACACTACATGGCGATGCTGGTAACACCAATTCGGGTTGTATATAACCAAATTCCTTAAAGAAAAGCTTCAGCTGGTACTTAAATTTCTGGTATACAAAGGAACGTTTGTGTTAGAATTGAACAAAAATTTTGTAATAATCATCATGACAACTCGAATGGTAGTACATATATACGATCAAAAATATATAAAAACCCAAACAAAGTGGTATTATTAAGGGTGTAATGCACAACCTATTAGTAAACTAAAATTAACTTCGATACATGGACACCAACATATGAACATGGATAAATGCATAACATTTCAAGTATACTACTCCCAGCCTACTACTATATTTTTATTTTATGTGTACATAAAAATATGAGATAGCTAGCTAGTAAGGAAAAATCATGATCATTATTTACTCATAGACAAGAAAAAGATATGAATGTTCATCTCACTGTTAAATTGCTTTTTGAAGAAAAATGGCACCCATGACCACTGCAAGAATTGAACAACTGATAGCCCAACGAGTAGCTGAGGCTTTGGCAGCTGCAGAAAATAGCAGAGAAACTGGATCCGGAAGCCAGAATAGAAGACTCAATAACGGGGGGACTAATAATCCACAAGGTTGTACGTATGAAAATTTTCAAAAATGCAAGCCACAAAGCTTCAACGGAACCGAAGGAGCGGTGGGATTACTTAGGTGGTTTGAGAAGTTGGAATCAGTGTTTCGAGTTAGCAATTGTGCTGAAGGTGATAGGGTAAAATATGCAACCTGCACCCTCCTTGATGGAGCTCTCACTTGGTGGAACATCTATGCCAGGACCGTTGGAATTGACGCAGCTAATGCAACACCCTGGGAAGAGGTAAAGCGGATGATGACGGGGAAGTATTGTCCACGAACCGAGGTCCAAAAGTTGGAAGTGGAGTTTTGGAATTTGAAAGTTCAAGGCACTAATATGGCTGAATACACAAATCGCTATCATGAGCTGGCACTTCTATGCCCCACCATGATCACTCCCGAATATAAAGGTGTTGAACGATATATTTGGGGACTTCCACCACCCATCCAGGGAATGGTAACCTCCTCTAAGCCAGAGAATATACAAAGTGCCATCCGTATGGCTCACGATCTCATGGATCAAGCTATTCGTCAAGGAACAGTGGTGAAGACGGTTGAGACAAGAAATGGCGAGATGAAAAGGAAATGGGAAGGAAATGTGGAAAGCAAAGGCAAAAATTCTGGGTACTTCCCGAATAAAAGACAAGGTGTGGTCAAAGCATACAACGTTGGATCTGATGCAAAGAAGGGATACACTGGAAGGCACCCTTACTGCAACAAGTGCAACCGACATCACCCAGGCCCCTGTACCATAGTTTGCGCAAGGTGTAGAAAAACTGGGCATTTGGCACGCGACTGTAGGAGTCCTGCTCCTGTGCCAGGAAATGGAGAAAATGGAGGAGCGAAGGTGGTAGCCCCTGGGTCATGCTATGGGTGTGGAGAAACAGGGCATTTCAAGAAAAATTGTCCCAAGTTGAAGAACAAGAACAACGGCCCAGCTCGCGGAAGAGCCTTTGTTATAACCGCTGAAGAAGCCCGCCAGGATCCCAATTTGGTCACGGGTACGTACCTCCTAAACAACTGCTATGCGTCTGTTTTATTTGATACTGGTGCTGATAGGAGCTTCATATCTGAGGAATTTAGCACTAAAATTAATGTTTCCCCTATTACCTTAGACACTAAGTATATCATTGTAACAGCCGTCACCGGAGCACCCGATTTAGCCGTAAATTAATTCATTGTCGGCTGAATATTGTAATAACTACCGTTTGGACGCCTTAATTATAATACGTTATTTCGTCGTTTATGTAAAGTAATCGTGTTTCTTCGTTTTGAGACTTATTGTGTATGTAAGTGGATCGTGACTGAGAGTTAGTGGCGTAAACGTTTCGCGAAATTAGAAA
>JAOEHQ010009121.1:0-16812 GCA_025447715.1 Asclepias incarnata
TAATCGAACGGCTACGCCGTTCCGGGGGGCTTCGCCCTTACCGGTCGTAGACCTTAAGGCATTTATAGAGGGGTTGATAACCGGACGCATCTGGAAATGATTTGGATTTGATGGGAGGCGATCAAAGAGATATATATACTACACATGTGTAGTATAAAAGTATATACAAAAAAAATGAAAATTAAAAAGTCGTCAAAAGTATATCAAGTCGCATCTCTATTGAAAGAGGACGAAATTTTAAGACTACCCATTTTTTTTTCTGTCTAACGATGTACGGTTCTTGAGATAAAAGTTTTTTAATGAATTAGATGTAATTTTATGAATTTAAGATCAATGGTCAGGATTGGTTTTAGCTTTCTTTTTTTAAGGGTTCTCAAAATAACTCACCCCTATACAGATATTTATATGTATATATATACTTATTATTTTTTATGTTTTAAATAAAATATATGTATTATTTTTTGTCACTCTCTATTTGTGTAATCATACATATCTAGAAATCATGACTTTTTATTATTTTTTGTTTAAAGAATGACTGTTTATGATGTGTTTTTGAGTTGTTTAACCATTCTATTCATCAATAAAATTAATTTATATGATCTATTTAAAATAGAGTTTATTTAAACTGGTTTTCACTTATTATAGATATCTATATTGCAAAGACACAATGGTTATTTTCAAAAACACACTAGCTATTTCTGACCTGGTAGTGACCATCACATTTATTGCATTCCATTGCCTATATATCAAATAAACGTTAAAGCTATAATAAAAATGTAGGACAAATAAAAAAAATATGAGACAGCAACCCGTGCATCGCGCACGGGTATTCGGACTATTCTAATCATTGAAACATGATTTTAGCCGGGTCCAGAAAGAATAAAAAGTAGTTACATGTAAGCATAACATAACCCAGTTAGCAATTCTTGTCGACTAAACAAACTTTCCAACCAACGAACTTTAGGTCTAAAGTGTAGGTAACACCATACACTTTAATGGCGTCGTAATCATAGCTTTAATATTATTGGAGTAGTCATATACCATTTCCAAAATATTTGGTAAAAGAGATGACTTTCAAAAGTAGAGTTGTTGGCTTGGAAAAGGAAAATTAAGATGGTACATACATTATAATAAAGTTGTTTGTTGTGGGTAATTACTAATTAATCCATTAACACATGGTGAGTATCAAGAATAACATCTGACCCGTATTTCACACTGGATCATCGAAAAGAAGTTACTAACTAGTCCCATGGAAACTGAACCATCATTTCCATCATTCATGAAATTTTGGATATGTAAAGAGTGACTTATGTTCAGCTATTTACATGAACGATTGGTTCTTAAACGTAAAAAAGCTATATGACTTTGATGGTAAGTACTACCTCATTTACAGCAAAAACGAAAAGACAAAAAAAGGGGAAACTACTGGATCCGAAAACATGCAAGATCAGTCAATCTTTCCACATTTGGGGTGTCAAACCAAGTTGAAAAGACAGAAGCAAATATTTACAAGACAAACCTCTCCAAGACTCTGCATAGCAAGAGAAATTCACATCACAGTGCATTTGTCCTTTGATGACTTTGATTCTTGCTTCGATGAGTTCCTAGGCCTTGAAGGCTGAACATGCTGCAAATCAGATGGCTAAACAATGAATCTATTTGACTAAATCTAAACATGCATGAATATATAATTATACATAAATGAAAATTTATATACAAGATGGTATGTATTCTAGTGTCCATTTAAACAATACATTCAGTTGTGTGATTAAGCAGAAGATAATATCAAGTCAGATACAGCATTACATATAAGCTCTGTCACAGGAATGCTTATTGGATAATTAACCATAAAACTACTTAACTTTTGTACCTTTTTCATATTGGTGAATGGTGAATAGCCAAAGGTACAAAGGGCTTTTTGGTCCTTCACTCAAGTCAAAAGCTATGCTTTAACAACTAATCAAATATTTAACATGCCCTTTTAGAAAAACTAAAGTAAACAAAAATCACAGATACAAAATTGTCTAAAGATTACTAACAGTCAAACATAAATATAAAGATTGAAACCTTCTTGACATCGGAAATGTTGTAAATGACATCCAAAGAAGAATGAGCTAGTGTTTGAAGATTATTTAAATAAATATCTCAAATTCTTAATTACTTCTTACTGCCGACAATTAAAAAGTGTTAATGCTACCTTCACCTGGCAATGATTAGTAAGCTAAATTACTTCTGAATCAAAACTTTGCTAAAGAAAGACATGTAGCATTAGCATCGGGCTTGAAAGAAACTAAATACAGAAAATAAAGAATTTATGTTGGGAAAGCAAGTATGTAACATTAGTCGCAATTTCAAACTGGTGAGCTTTGTTCAATTTCTAGGTTTCAGATTTAGTTTGGAAGCAAAATCGGATCATGGCATTCGATACTACTGAACTAAATGCGAATTGCTTCTCAACGAATAAAGTTTTTACACGCAAACGACTTGAGGTCCACAGTGGCCACAAGTTGTTAAGTTTGGAGTCCCACCTACATTCATCATGGGCATACCTCAAAGACTATCATTAACTAAAGCTAGTTAACTAGAAGGTGGTACATGAAAATTATCATCTTCAGGGACATTGCCAACATTGTCATAAGGTGGAATGGCAGATCCATTCAAGATTGGGAACCAGAAACAAATACTAGAAATAATGTTTCTTCTTAGTTCTAGGCAAAAACCAACTACCAATCCTACATGCCGAGCAAAAACTGCATCGTTGGTCATATCATAACCTTGTATAGTAAACATAAATGTTCAGAGCATTGTGTGGTAAACCCACTAACTAGTTCAATGACCTTTTAATATACATACCTCTAAGTTAATGGTTCCAAAATATACCACAGAAGAAACAACAATTCAAATACATGTATAGATAATTCAGCCAAGTCATCCAAAAACAAAATGCACATCAGAAATTACAGAGCTTACCTGTGGACCTGTAACAATCCCCGGCTCTCCACTGGTATTTGGCTGTGACAAATTGTGTTGTTGGTGTGATGGCTGCTGCTGTTGCTCAAATTCTTGTTGCTGAAGGGCTATAGCCAATTGCAGATCAGAGCTGCCATACAGCAAAAAGAACAATTATAATGCGCATCTTGATTGCAGGCACCATGCAATGTAGATTGTCTCCAACTTCCAATATATAGCTTATGCAGCTTTAAATTTTTTTTAAAAAAAACTGAAGTTAAGGTCAAACGATCTATTCCAAAGTAATAGAACTTTAAAAGCATAATTGCATGCTTAACCAATTCTACTCAAACAACATATCTCCTGATCCTGTTGGAAAAGATCAGCTTTGTTATAAAAAACTAACAAAACACAAAAGGACAGTTCTGTTTCCTCTGTCACATAAAAACAAAGTCAACCTCTTTTTTTTTCTGGTATGTTGCAAGAAATTACCCATCTTCCCAGTATCAATATTACCAAATAATCGATCAAAAGTCTACATGATTCCTCTATTTATGGCTTTGTACACAACACTTAGATATTTGGCAAATAGTCAAACATTTTAAAAAAAAATAATATGTGCAAAGTGAAATGTCACAATTTATATGAGATGAAGTAATAAGAAGGAATTGAGTCAGATCATATAGATTCCTATTCTTTTATGAGGTGGTATCTTAAACTGGAGATAGACGACTAAACAAAAGGTAGATAATTACTTGAATTCGGTGTTCGCTTGGGCTGCATTGTCGACGCTGGATAGATATTCCTCAAATACAAAAAATGAAGATTCACTAAAAATGTGAATGGAAACGTATTGCATCGGGATAGGATAAATATACTATGATATTCAAAACTGTAAAATATCTTAAAGAGTGCATACCGCAGTATTAGCCAATGCATTCTGCTCATCCCACGAGCGAGTTTCAGGTGGATTGTCGGCATTGAATTCCTTAAAACTACCAGTCATATATACCGTATCTCCATTGACCTGAAAACACATATTACCATATACAATAAGGATGCATAACTATATTCTTAAAAGCTAACAATAAAGAACAGGAACAGAAGTATACCTCATTAAGCTTTTCCCATACCAAATCAGGTTGATTAATGTAGCCTTGATCTGTTGCTAAAATGTACAGCTCACCCTCAAACTGAAAATTAGCTCATTATATGATATCCAGAACAGAAATATACTCAAAAAGTTAGCAGGGACAACATTAAATTATTGCTAAGCAATAAGGTACACTTTAACCAACCTTGAACATCGTGTTGAAGTGGTTATTCCGGAAAAACACACAAAGTTCACGTTCTTTTATGCCTTCTTGCAAGGAAAATAAGCTGCAAGCATTAACAACACAAAAGAAATGAAAACCGCCATCTTATTTATAATTGAACCAAATGTGCCTGAATTAATAAATAATACATACCCATATATAGTCAACTGACTTGCGCTATTCTTTAGAAAACTCCTGATTAGTTCCCCTTTATAAGAGCAAACAACTTAACAATTACCTTTGAGGCTAGGCATTCAAAAAGAAACTAAAGAAAACCAAAACTTTATTTGTACCTTGCCGTGGAGTAATTCCATCTTTTGGCTTTGTCTCGTCTGCACTACTACTAACCTTGTCCAGTTGTTCTGCTAGAACTACCTCGCCTTCATACACAGCCTCTTGGTTTTCATTATTTGTGGTGCTTGTCTCTTTTATGTGTTCCTCACCTTCATAAATGGGTTCACTGTCATCAAAACTTGAGGTTAAGCACTTGGGCTCATCAATTGACTGTGCTATCTCCGTAGGTGATACTAAATTTACATCCTTTTTCAGAACCGACTGATCCTGTATCTTTTCATCTCCAGAGTTACATACACTGGTATTCACAAGAGGCAGGATATCTGATTCATCCAAATCTCCTGTTGCTTTTTCTGATTGGACTAACACTTCGATGCTAGATTTCGCGATTTCATCTTTACATTCATGCTTTTCAGATTGTGCCTCTATTTGATCATGAAGTTTATCTTGCGAAGAAGAACAAGCATCTTGAACTGGAGATGTTTCAAAAGTTATCAAATCATCAATGTCTTTTTTAATTGCATTTCCATCATCATTTTCAGCACCAGTATTTTCTTTCTCCGGGATTACAGGTTCACTTGAATTTTGAGAAGTGTTATTATCAACTGTATTACCAACATTTACATCTTTTTCTGTCTCAGATAGCTTCAAGGCCCTCAACAGCTCTTCTTCCTCTTCGAGGTCCCCTTTTCTTTCTCTTTTATCTTCAGTGACAGAACCTGGAGAATCATCAAAAGATTTACCTCTAGAGAGGGACGGTGAAGGGACACCTAAACTTGCTGTTGTTGCAGCAACAAAATCCACAAAATCTTCTTCGGAGTTCATCAAGTCACTTGCAGGATTCCGAGTATCAAGGTCAACAAGTTCTCCCATCAGTGTATTGTAGGACTTTAACCCAATCGCACTAGAAGTATCAAAATCCTAAGAAAACAAGTGGGTCAAAAAATTGAAATTCAACCATAGGATAGATGCATTTTCAGCTAATACAGTCGTATACTCGTATTACAAACAAATGTTTACATGGCTAATACCTGGGGATCTACAATCCAGCCATGGTAAAGTGGTATGTCCAATAAATCAAATATTGCACACTCTCTAGTAAACTCAAAATCATCAATTCTACAACAATGTAATATTGTATGATGTCAGTTTGACACCATAAACAAGCAAATTACGAAATGGCAGTATCATGTACACATGAGTGGTTAACGAGATCATACCTAGTGAATTTTAAGTTCACATCAATGCCGGTAGTAAGTCTAGGAAGTAAATCAATGGCATCGGCAGTATTTTGTTGTTGATTTTCAACATACCCTGCATCTTTACCCTGTACCCAATTAAAAAGGATCAAAGTTAAAAAAGGAGAAACATGAACATTTTGTCAACTTAACTTGTCATTAGAAGTATTATCTGGGCTAGTAGGAAGTAAGAGGGTTCTATCATTATAAAAACCCATATCGAAAATGTAACTACTATCATTATATTATACATAATATAAAGAAAATATTACATCAACATTGGTGTTTGAATCAATCAGCCGCTCTGCGACGAGCGATAGCAACTTCTCCTGTGATACTTCACCCACATCCAAATTTAGATTCAAATTATTTCTCAGCAAGAGAACATTACCTACACAAATTGACCATCAAAGTCAAATTCACATCCAAAATGATTCCAAATGACTGTTCACCCACTCCTAACATAATTGTCTAAAACGGGTAAGGTTTTCCTTTTCAGGTTACCCGGGAAGGTCAAGTCAAATGTACGGGGCCTATCCCTGTAACCGTTTTGGAACCCTTTCACTGGCCACCCCAAGATGTTTACCCAAAGAAGTTCATACTTGAGACCTTTTATGAGGACATTGATCAAGACGCCTGGCACCTTAGTGTTGATTTTAGGAAAGTTATTCAATTATACGGTTTCAAATTAAAATAGCAAGGTGGGTAATTATTAAAATAACAAGGTATCACTATCAGAATTAAATTAAAAACTATAACCAAAATATATATAAAAAAAACCTGAAACCCTAACAATTGATGTTAAATTTTCCTAATTAACTTCAGTAAAAAAAAAGTCAAACAAACCCTAGATATAGATATAGATATAGATGGATTACATATAGCAAGAAGAGGGCAAGGTCCATTATCATTTTGAAGAATAATCGGAGTGTTTCTTCCCAAGAATTGAATTAATTTCGTTTTATGTAACATTTCTTTCTTCTTCGCCGGAGATTCTTCCCGTTCCACCGGTGACGATTCCATCTGTATGATTTTGGCAAGTTATTTCATGAATGAATGAATTTATATATATCTCAAGACTATAAAAAGGGACAAGTAAGTCACCCTCATTATATATATGTTGGTATTTTGTGTTGTTTAGTTTTGGGTGTGGTATACCTCCTGATTACTGTGGCAATCCTTTTGGTCTGCTCTTTTAAAACTTTGGTGCTATGCCGTTAAAAAAAAAAGAACCCTCTATTGAAACATTAATCTAAGTCTCTCTCAATAATGACATTATTCCCTTATCTTTTAAGACCATCAATAAGTCAATACTTACGCGGCAGGAAAAAATATAGGTAAACGAGATGACTGGTTAAGGATGGTTTAATATCACCTCTACTTCTTTACTAACACACAACTTACATATTCTTACCAATAAGGCATCCATTTTTTTTTTGAAAGGTGTGAATTACTCGCGAATATCAGGAGGTCTAGCATACGTTGTCTTAACCGAATTTCATCATTTTAATTTTTTATTATTTTTTAAACACATCCACACATAAAAAAAAAAAAAAACATGGACTCACACTTCTTTAACCGTGAAAAATATTATAGAGAATCAATAACAAAGCGAAGTAATTATTATTTAGTCATATGATCAAACAATCATACGAAAAAGTTTTAATACAAAAAACACAAATTTGAGAATAGTCCATCCGATTGTGAATGGAACAAATACAAAAAACGATCTACATTATGCTTAGATTTGTTGAATATATATCGAATTTTTTTTAAGAGAAAATTGTATATCTTCTGTTATTCTGTTTTATATATAAAGAGTAAGATATGTCCGTTGTAGTAGATCTAAGAGTAACGAGTATATTGAAGTTATAACCCACACATCTTTGACCCCTCATCTTTAGGACAAATACACTTCAGCCCTTCAATATAATCACTGCGTGTAGAAGGTGATTATTGATTTCACCTTTACGAACCAAAGCTAAGATTGAAGATGCAAGACCACTTCTCAACCTCCCCCCCAAAAAAAAACACACACACACAATCTTAGCAATACTCCAGTAGTCCAGTTTAAGAGAAGTTAACCCAAAACAACTCTCATTAGAAATGGTAGATCAACCACAGTAACAACCTTTGACCCGATCAACCCAGAAAGGGGTCAAACAAGGACGAAAACAAGAAGCGAGATCTCAAAAAAACAAAAGGGTTTATAGGGGCCGGAACACTTAGTCATACCGAAGGTCTTTCTCCTCAAGTGTACTAAATGTGGGCAGTGGGAATGATAGTCACGTCGAAGGTCTTTCACCCCAAACACACTAACATGGACTAAAACCAAATAAAAAGATGGTCTCAAATAATAAGAACAAAATTTTACCAGCCTCAGTTCACGTGATGTTGACCTGTAATAAAACTACACTTTGCTGTAGATAAACCAAAAGGCAATAGAGAAGCAAGAACATGACTTGTTAAGTATTCTTTCACTTGGGGTCTCGTCAAAAAATGCATTGAATTCATCAACCCAATAAGACAGCCACAGATCAGTTCCATCTCAAGAAGCTTGCATTAGAATTGTTGATAGGCATGTTATGGCAAAACACACTGTACATTCCCAAATTTCCATGGCTTGACTGAGCCTCTCAACTCGACCCAAAAAGCCACTAAGTACCCGTAATGCTGAAGCCTTAAATCAACCTCATATTTCTCTCTTATTGGATAAAAGAACTCAAACTTTTCATAAGCCCGATATGTGAGTAAGCAAAGATAATCCATTGTAACATCATCACGACATAAACCTCTCTCATATCAATTTTTAAACCGATCAATGAAAGAGTTTCAACTTATTCTTCACCAAATATGTATGCGCCCAAATCTTTAAAAGTTGGTTCGCTGATAGAGGAGGGCTGATGGATCAGCAAGTAATAAAGGGCAGCAAAGACCAAAAAGTCAGCAGAACAAGTCTTTGAAAGATTTTTTTTTTTCCATATATTTTCAAAGTTATTCAGACCATGAACCTTTTACACAACATATCCTAGGCAATAAATACTCCATTTCCTTTACTACTACTATCTTGAATTCTACTCTTCTCGTCCTAGAGTCAGCTAACAAAATCAAACATCAGACCAACATAACAAAATCAACAGATCAAAAAAAAAAAAAAAAAACAATACGAAGGAATAACATTCAACCAATCAAGAATAAATATGATAATATGACAAACAACCAACCAAACTTTCAAAACTTACGATTTTAAGATTTTAAAACAAAACTTTAAGATTTGATCAAGATAAAACAAGGTTTAAGATTCAAAGATGTTTTAAGATTTAAGGATGTTCTAGATTCAAAATGTTTTAAGAATCAAAGATTTGAAACAAAAAAACTCAAGACCAAAACACCTTCCCTTCACATACACATATTCCCCCCTCAATCTTGTAGTTAGATACTAACATATATAGTAATAACTAATAGAGATTGAAGATGCAAATCAGAATTAAAAACAGCTAAGGATATAGAAAGCTTTCCTAAGCACCAACAGTCTAGATACAATGTCATAAACACCACCATCAACAGAAATCCTTTTAACCAACACTAATGAGAGGTAGACCTTTGGAAAGACAACAAGAATAGAAGTGTCTGGAACAACCTCAGACATATATTAAACAATCAAAAGTGAGAGGAATATAAAGATTAATCCAACTTAATCAAAAACTTTTACAACTTTGCAAGTAAAGTAAACAACTATAATATGCAGAGAACATAAAGACTAATTTGAGTTAAGTGGAAACTTTTGTGACATCACAATAAACAAAGGGGATGCCATAAAAATCTAAGAATGCCCATAACAAACATAAAAAAAAAACTTCATCAATTCAAACATCAAACAATAAGGAGTGAGAGGAAATAAAAATAGGGACAATTGTAACCCAAACCAAACATCCATCACCTACAAACATAATGTAAAGATAAAGGGGGAAAAACCGGTTTTCTTATAAGTAAAAAACCACCTTACTGAAATGTGAACTTTGTATCCACACCCAAATAAGAAAAAAAAACCCACTCATTATCTGCACCAATTTGGACTACAATCTCATGGTCAACAACAAATCATGTATGACTCTATAACAAAAACAAGGTAAATTGCCCTAAACAACCATCAAGCATAAACACACTAACAATATAGAACTAAATACAATAGTAGATATTAATAACCAATGTCTTCATAGATAAAAGGACACATAAAAATTGGCAAAGGCTAACCACCATCTACAAAAAACAAGTCAGAAGTATAAATTGAGAGCATCCACAACTGGTACCAAAAAAAACATTTCTCCTTGTATCACCAACCCATCCAGTATCCCATTAAAACATAACCATACACAAACAAAGGCATGGACAAGACAAGGCAAACCTAAACTAACAAATTCATTACTAGTAACAAGGTGTTTCAAACGTTTCTTGGAATGAAAATTTTTTTTTATGAAAAACTTGACTTTTATTGAATAACATGAATATAAATTTACTAGCAGGTTTCCCGCGTAATGCTGCGGTGCAATGATGACGGTAGCGAGATGTGGGAGGTGAGTGAAAACTGGTGGTGGTGGTGATGGTGGTGGCGGCGATGAGAGGGGAGTATTGTCGGTATTATAGAAATATTTTAGGTAATGTTATTGAAAATGTATTATAACTTATAAATATTTTAAAGGATGTATTGATGGTGTATAATATGTGAGAGATATATTTCATACAAACTTAAAGGGAGGGAGGGGGATGACTTATAAGGTATTATAGATATTCATTTCTTTTAACAGCTAAACACAAGGTGTTACAATTATGGGTTGTTTAACTTTCATCATAAGGCTTTCATGGATCCATGATTACATGATGTATCACCACAAACCACCATTATCGCCTTTAACGATCTTCACCCACAATCAATCACTGCTACATAACTCATATGTCAAAACAAAAGCTCACAAATCCACATATCCAAAAATAAATAAATGCTAAACAATAAACCGGAAAAAAAAATACCAATCAAATTTTTTTTTAACAAATAGAAAAAGGGTGGCAGAGCAATGTCGTGGAGGAAAAACGAAGATGTGACATAGTATTTTGTGGAGGAAAAATGTGACGTAGTGGAGTAAGTGTGTTTTCATTTGTTCTTGATTCTATTCAATTAATTGTATAAAGTTATTACGTCTGTTGCGTTTTCATTTTTTTCGCTTTTAATATTTTTGGGATTCGGGTTTTAGTTTTTCTTTTTGGATCACGTTTTTAAATAGAGTAGGCGCGCTTTCATTTGTTCTTGGCATTATACATTTAGTTTATAAAGTTACTACATTCGCTGTGGTTTTTTTGTAATCACAGGTGTTCTACTCGTTTTGCGAGCAGACTAATCTCAAGAGCTGAATCGCTTTGCGAGCCAAGAGTCAGAGCAGGTGAGCTGTAACATCCCGATCTCTTTTATTCTATGTCGTTAACTATGACCTTTAGTCAAAGTCGGTCTTCCGTTAAGTGGCGTTTTTAACTTATGTGATATTTAATGTGATTTTATTTATTATGTGTTATGTGGATAATTATGTGGTTTTTTAACGCCACTTATGTGATTTTATTAGACAACAGGTTAAGGGTCTAGTTGGAGTGTCATTAGTCTCATTTCAGTTTTCTCAATCAAAAGAATAACCACCTTGAAGCCCTAGCCACCCCCTTTGAGTTGTTGAGCATTTAGTGTCGAATCGAAGGCTTTTGAGTGTGAAATTGGTGAGAGATCATTCCTCTACATGTATATATTGTAATCTCTATCCCATTGTGATCATTTTCATGTAATCAATAGACTAATTTTTAAGTTTAATGGTTTATTAGGTTTGCATTTGATTTGATAATCGATTTTAAGGGTTTTTGAGTGTTGAAATGAATCATTGTTGTTTGTAAATTACTCATGGAACAATTGATGGTTTCAAGCCATCAATTTTACCTTAATATGTTGTATTTTGACATACAAGAGTCGGATTTGAGGTTGGAAGTTGTTTGGTAATCAAAAGGATTGAACTTTTAAAGGAAAAATCGAAGTTGTGCAGGTGGAGGGGGAGATGCGGCCACTGATGTGTAGAGAGATGCGGCCACTGATGTAGCGAGTTTGTCCTGTTTTGCAGTTTTTGTCCGTTTAGCGTCCTTTTAAGCCATTTTCAATGGGTTAATGTTACGGGAATGGCTTGGGATTATTAGGGAGTGTAATTAGAGTCTAATGATGATATTTGTATGGCTATAGGTTGTCGGGAACACGTAGTGTGCACGGTAAAGTCATTGGTGAGTTGTTGTTCATCCCATGAGATAACTTACTTTTGATACACGAGGGACACAACAAACCTATGTTTGATTAATAACCTCATTTTATGTTGATAAAACTATCTAATGCATATGTTGGGTATGGGATCTTGTAGGAGGTTATCTATGGGAGATATTTATGCATAATTAAGTAGATATGCATATGATAAGTGAATTGTTGGATGATCGTTTATGGGTGGTTGTTTGTGGGTGATATGCATATATAATTATGCAGTCATGAGCTTAATTGTTATGTTATAGCTTAATGTAGCTTGTTAATTGAGTTGTGAGTGATTTATGTGGACTTGTACACATAGTACACTAGACATGATTTAAGTTGTCATGTCACGTACACGTTTAAGGGCCCTAAAACTATTATGTAAATTTGGTGACTTATATTGGCAGTATGTGTATTGGTGAAAGTCTCGAGCATTTGGCGTAAGAGTTAAACTTAACCCACATGACGTCTATTTAGGCGGCGTGTGCTATGGCGTCACTTGGGGCACTGATCATGTTTCCTTGTGAATACAACTAGGTTATTAGAGTATTCCGGGTGTGTGTGGTTGACCACCAGGTGTAACGATTTACTCATGGATTTGGTTATGCCTATCCATAACGACACAGATGGACCACCTAAAGGTTCACCCATCAAGTCGGGTGTGAGGTTTCCTATATATTCGGCTATGTGGCCGACTCATACAACCTTTTATGTAGCTTTACTTGACATAATCTTTGGGTGATTTATGTAGCTTATGCAATTATGTGGATATATTGGTGATATTGGAGGATTGCTAGGCACAATGTAGGATATGATATCCTTACTATGTAGATTATGTTGATTTGGTGAATGTGTCTTTATATATACATGAGCTGATTTATAAAATGATTTAGAGGGCAATCCTTTATTTATACTAACCTGTTATCTTACTCAGCTTTAATAGCTGACACTTATTTTGTGGAAATGTGTGTGCCCTCAGGTTAGGCGTTGATCAGTGGCTTGGTAGCTTGCTTGTGAGATGGGTAGCTATTATTGGAGCTTATGGAGGATTGCTTTAGTTACCCATAGTTACATTTACTTTAGTGGACTTGTTTATTTGGTCGTTTGGCCTTATCTATGTCAAATGTCTTTTAATGTGGATTTTGGTTGAATTATTGTGATGATACTTTGGTATCACCATTTGGAGACATTTATCATGTTTGATTGATTCGTTAGGAATCAATTGAGATTTTTAAAAAGTCGCTTCCGCATTTCTTTAAACGGTGTTTATTATAAAAGTTAATTTTTTTTAAATTCACATTTTTATAAAGTAGGGAGTTACATGAGCTACTGTAGCCACTAAAGTATCTTTTATTAAAGAACCATGGATTGAATAAGTGACCTCCATGGAGTTTCACTTTTTTGGAGACACATGTCCAACCAATGGATCACCACCCTAGTGGTTGTTTGCTGTGTTTTTATTCGTTGTTTACTTTCTATATTTACTTATATAAACTCACTACATTTTTGTTCTTTTTCCTTCAACTAATTGTGCAAATAATTGTCATATCTTATGTTAGTATGTCACAATATATATGAAAGCTTAACATATATGAGTTATGCAAGTTATGTTGGAATATGATTATTAGTAAACCTATGTATGAATATTATTTAGTTTCTTTAGTTTATCAATCCTTACTTTTATTTGAGTTTTATTTTTTTTAAAAACCTTTTATAGTACAAATGTTTTCATTCTAGATTAATAATGAAATAGTCTGGCCGGCTGGTATGCTCCTTACTAATAAAATAAATTTGTTCTTCGTTTTATACAATTAATGGTTTAAGGTTACTACATTCGTTATGTTTGCATTCATTGTTTACTTTCCACAATTAATTATAAAAAGTTACTAAATTTAAATTAAAATATTTTTTAAAATCATTAAAAAATTTCGAAACACGAGTTAGCACGAGTTAGTCTCCTCGTAAGATGAACATTTTAAAAAGAGAAAATAACATGAGTAGCTAAATACACATAAACATATTTCATTTTAACAAAGTTTTTTTCAAGTTTCACAAAACAGCCACAAAAATCGCAACCAAAAAGCCAAAATCGCAACAAAAAAGACAAAATCGCAACCAAAAATCCAAAATCGCAACCAAAAATCCAAAATCGCAACCAAAAATAAAAAAATCGCAACTAAAAATCGTAAAATCGCAACCAAAAAGCCAAAATCGCAACCAAATATTGTAAAATCGCAACCAATAATTGCAAAATCGCAACAAAAAATTGCAAAATCGCAACCAACAATTGCAAAATCGCAACGAGAAAGTAAAATCACAACGAGAAAGCAAAATCGCAACGAGAAAGCAAAATCGCAACCAAAAAGTCAAAAATCGCAACGAAAAGTCAAATTTGCGAAAAGAAAGTCAAAATTGCGATTTTCGAATCTTATTGCGATTTTGGCTTTTTGGTTGCGATTTTGCGATTTTTGGTTGCGATTTTGGCTTTTTGATTGCGATTTTTATGGCTATTTTGTGAAATTTGAAAAAAAAAACTTAGTTAAAATAAAATAAATTTATATGTATTTGGCTACTCACGTTGTTTTCTCTAATAATTAACCTCAACTAAAAAAGACACAAAAAAATGGAAAAAAGAAAGACCGCTCCCGTTAGCATCTATTTATCACACATTATATATATTCTATAATATAATATAATTCACTCACAGTCTCACACACACACAAAAAAGAAGAAAAAGGAAAAGAGAACATCTACCCCGTTAGCATCTTTTTATAACAAAGCATAAGAACGTTATTCGAAAAGATTGGTGTAATTTTAATATTGTACAAGTATAACTTGTAATTGTCTGTACATTTCTGGTCGCTTGCAATTGCAAGGACTGTGAATATAGTTTGCATTAAAAATAAAAAATCAAAAAAAAAAAAAAAACTGCAACTTTTTATAACACACTTTCCTACAATTTCACTCACACACACGCATCACATCACATATACAAGCAAAGAAGACAGACGAAAATGTGTTGAATTTTGCTTAAAATCAACAACTCAATCATCAACAATCAACCCAACGTTTTAAGGTAATGCTTCTTGCAATCATCATCATCATCATATATATATATATATACATTTATATACATATGACAAAACTACGATGTCTAAAATATAAGTATTTGCATTAAATAACTAGTTTTAATTTACGTCTAATGATAAATGATTAAAATCCTTTTAAGTTTAAAACCAACTTAAGAAGTAGTGTTAGAATTTTTATAAGAGAATGAAAACAAACAAAATAAAAATCCAAACCCGTGATAAAGACATCACGTATTTTTGCACTCATAGAACCTATTATCTTAAACAATTCTAAACTAAACTTGTACTTAGATTATTCATTTTCCTCCACAGTTCATATTTAAGTTTCATCCTCTAAGAGTTTGAATCCGACAAAGAAGAAGATCAAAAGGAAAGCACACGAGTGTACAGGTAGTCTTTATTACAGTACAACGATCTCGTAATAGTTTTAGTTTATGTAATATAATTGCTTGTATACTATCCGTGAAATACATAATATATATATATATGAGAAATGCTAAATCTACAAACTAATTACAAACAAAAATTTACAAACACATGTGGCGTGTGATGTGGACCAATCAACAAAGAAAGATAAAGAAGAAAGAGAAAAAATAACTTTATTTGATTGGTGGAAGATTTGTTTGTAAATTTTTGTTATACGCCTCAATTTTCATGTTAATTTACCCATTAGAAGTAATGAAGTTGGTTATGAAGATCCTGATCCACTTCCACATATAGGATCTTTGGAAGCTATATAAGATCTCGATCCTGATCATAGGATCTTCTTCTAATCCGATCTTGTTTCATAGTTAATAAGAAAAAAAAATAAGGATTTTTAATCTGATTAAAAAACTTATAACTTTCCTATCAAAAGCTTACCCCTGAATTTTATGGTAAAAATACAACTATTTTATGTACGTTAATAAAAGCCTACCCCTAAGGGCTGTCATTAGTAAAACCCAAAAACTAAATGAGTTGGCTAATTTATTTAGATACAAAATGCTATTACATTGACTAATAAATGATTTTTATGTGTAAAAATTAACAATTTTCATACTCCAAAGGTTAAATACCTTGAAATTTAAATTATTGACATCAAATTTTATCAATTTAAACTCATAAACGAATGACCGTGCGATGCGGCGTTGATGGTGGTTGGTGACGACGGCGGTGTGGTGGTAATTAAAGACACATTAAAATAAAAAATTTAAAGATTTGCAAAAATCAAAGATTTAAAAACTTGCGTGTTAATTTTAAGTAACCTGTAATTTATCATTTGAAATGATGAAATATTTATTTAAAAAAAATAAAACTTGATAATATAAATATGACATCATAAAATATATTTTTTTAAAGTATTAATTTAAAAAATGAGTATGGTAGTGCCACATAAGCTTTTTAAAAATTGAATGATGTCATCAAAAGTATTCTTTATTTAGTATAGAGATATAGAGATTATAAAGATTTGTTTTACTTTAATATTAAGTTTAACTTTCCAATTTTTTTAATTTTCACATTTAATAATTAATTTTTCATTTTAATTTTTAATAACAATAACCATTTAAATAGTATATCATAACTTAAATTACTAATAATTGAAAACACATAAAGCATTTTGATTAGTT
>JAOEHQ010009132.1:0-16808 GCA_025447715.1 Asclepias incarnata
GTCATAGATCAATTGACGCGGTTTCTATCCTCGTCTCAGACCGGATTTAATCGACTCCATATGGTACCAAATGGGGTACAGGTCTAGCCAACTCATGAAATCAGCTAGTATACCCGGCATAGTCCGCACCATCTATTTGTTGTTGTGTGAATTTGAGTTGTAGCTTTTGTAGTTCATAAGCCGGACAATACTTGGCATGCATCAAGTCTTTGAATTCTCCCCAAGACATATCCAACGCCGCATCCCTACCTCTAGCTTCAACCTTTGAGTTCCACCAACTAAGTGCATAAAAAGTGAATGCATCGGTGGCATAATTGATGCTCTGATCATGTTGCTCCTTGATATCACTGCTTCAATCTTCTCTATCCATTGAATGCATGCAACTGCTCCACCCTTACCATCAAACTCCGGTGGACCACAGTTTTTGAAGTCCTTGAAAGTACAACCTTGTCGGTACCCCTCATTTGTTCTCCGGGAATTAGGCCCGACATGGTTTTCATTCTCAGCATGTTCCTCATTCCCATCATTTCCTCCTTGATCACCTTGTGCTCCTATAACACCAGCTTATTCACCATTTGCACTAGCTTGTGCCCCATTAGTACCTTCCATGGCGGAAGTGACATGAGCCACTAAGATAGGCATAGGAGCAGTGAGCGTCTGATTGATCACAATGGTCAAATCCGAGGGGTTATTTGCTTCCGGTTCTTGTTCACCACCACCTCTATCACCCCTACGACCTCCTCCACAGCCACCACCACGACCACCTCCTCGGGCACCCCTGTTTGCTCTTGTTCTAGCCATTCGTGAACACGCGTTAAATTACTACGTTAATCTCAAGATTCGTACATAAGCACTCCCAACGATTCGTTATTATGATTACGCGAATGTTACTTAACGTATAAAGTCACATAATATCTCGTAGTATCTTTATTCTAGTTATAATCATCTTTAATTCAAGTTATCATACTAGGTAGTTTCTCTAAGTTTAGGATCTACATCGATCTAGTTCACACAATTACCATACCATAATAAAAGAAAACATAACACAATTATAGTAAAAATATGGTCCAGGTCTGATTCCTACCTTTAAGGTACCTTTGATGTTTATCTATAGGGTGTGCCATCGGCTAACCCACCACATCTTGTGCACATTAAAGGCATATCGGGATCCGGTCCTGAAATATTCCTATTGTATTGTTAATGTTTATTTGTAGGGTGTATCATCGGCTAACCCACCACATCTCATGCTAGTTTCTAGTTCACCACATAGTATCTTTTAAACATGAAGGATGGCGTTTTTGTTTCTTTGAAATGGATTAGGATTGTCAGCAAGAATAAAAATATAGTTTAAAGAATGACTAGATGTTGGACCTGTGTTAGACACCATAAGGTAATCACTATGTTTGCGTAAGATTTGGTAAACCGTAAATCAAATGATGAACAATATTGAGATAAAATTTAATTTAACGATATATGTATAATCTCTCATTTTTGGTAGATATATTTGAAAACAGTTGGAGGTATAAATTTGCTATCGTTAAATTGAATACAAAAGTTTTTAGTGAAATGAAAAATAAAAGTACAAACCTGAAATGAGATATTATTTGAACTTAGATGACATATATTTAATTTAATGATACATGTATAACCTCTCATGTTGATCTTTTGAGTATTGACTAATGTGGTATGCATGATAACATTTACACCAGACACGGATATACAACAGAAAGAGTGGGGGCAATTGTCCCCTACAACCTTAGGCCAATCAAGTAATGGTAATTGATATTTCTCACTAATGAATTAAGTTTCTATCTAATTTTAATACATGCCCACTGTTATTTTAGTGGCCCTCTTTGATTTAAGCTACAACAAAGGAAAAAAAAAACAGGTGATATTATTACTTTACTAGCCTTTTGGCTTTTTTTTAAGTTTTAAATCTTTAAAAAGTGCTTTTACATTGAGCCAATGTGGAATTCTTCAACTTCACTCCTTTAATTTTAATCATTTATATCAAAATTATATGGTTCAAGAAAAACCAATTTGTTTTAAACCTTTTAAATTACATACCAAATGCAAAAACTTGATAGTTATATGTTTGTGATTTGAATGTAAAAACTTGATAGTTATATGTTTGTAATCAACCATTATATGGAAATTTGTATGGGAAATGATTAATCATCCTAAAAAAAATAACCTAAAAATCATCCTAATAACAAGATCACGCCACATTGAAAAATCAAAAGAAGAGATGAAGAAAGATAATGAAGGATGAAGTTTGAAATGTCCATATTACCCCTCTTACATATTTACACCATATATCGTTTATCTCCTAAAATATCTACACTATGCCCTTTATATCAATTACCTACACTACTTGGCGCCACCACTATCACCATCACCACCACCAGTCGTCGCCACCACTACATCGCCGCTGCTGTTGTTGCATTGCGCAAGTACCCCTCTAGTTTCAATTTCTCTTCGATCAAAAGTTTTTCCAGTCTAGGTTATTTGGAAGCTTTTTCTGTTCAGCTTATTCAGGGATGGCTACTTCTTTTAATTCAGATGTATGCGATAGCCAAAGTATCGCCTGTAACCGTTTATAAACAGCTCTCTTGACTAATCCTAAGAAATTTACTTAAAAAGATTTTGAATGTAATACCTCATGTAATGAAACATGACATTTAACCATTAGATTATAATTAAATATTAATATTAATAAATAGATAAAAGATCTATTGACCTTAATAAGGAAGAGATCATAAATTCAGATCTTACATAGAGCAAATTAATGAGATTTTTCATGTTTAGTCACCGATGGTATAGAGATAATCGGGTAGATACTATCCCGTCATTGATTCTCCTTAAGGGAAAAAAAATCCAATTTTTCAATGATCAAAGTACAAGAATTTGGAATGAAATTCATAATGCTTTTTTCAGATTTTAATTTTTTTGACTTTCTGTAATATACACCCGTTAGTTTGTCAATAAAATAAAATAATATTGCTGTTAAATTTTTTTTTTTTTTTCTTTTTCCAAAAGCTTAATAACCCAAAATAGTGAAATACAGTATTTCCAATTTCTTCAATCAAAAAGCCCTCCAAACCCTAAGACACACACTCTCATGACTTCAGTCAACGAACCCACCACTGAATCCCCTGAAACCCACATAAAATCCCCCGAAACCCACATAGAATCCCCTGAAACACACACAGAATCCATCAATGCCGCCGTAGAAACCGAGCAAACGGTGGAGACACCGTTGCCGGAAAAGAAATGGCCTGGATGGCCGGGAGACTGTGTGTTTAGGCTGGTTGTTCCGGTGGTTAAAGTTGGAAGTATTATTGGAAAGAAAGGAGATCAAATTAGAAAGATTTGTGAAAATACCAAAGCTTGCATTCGTATTCTTGATGGCCCTGTTTCCGTTCCTGACCGCATTGTAAATTTCCTTTCCTTTCCTTTCCTTTCCTTTCCTTTTTATATGATCATGTATATATATATATATAAGAATTTTCTTTCCTTGTTTCTAGAAATAGTATTTGTTGCCAAGGGGTACTGATGTTGGAAGTGTAGGAAGGATTATGATGTTTCCCCTTGTTCCCGTTAGTGCCTGCCCTAAAGGGCATGGCAATTGATGCACGTACTTTTACTCTTTGATATAACTTAATTACACTTTGATGTAGCTGAGTTACTCTGTGATGCAACCGAATTACTCTGATGGATTTGAAGTAAGTGCATCAGGTGCATCAAAGAGTAAAGTGCGATGCACTTTACTTTTTGATGCACCTAATGCATGCTTTTAACACTTTGATGCAACTAGTGCATCAGGTACATGAAAGAGTATTTTACTCTTTGATGCACATGAAGTGTGCATCCGAGAGTTTATGTGCATCAAAATGTAAAAGGTAGGTGTATATCAGGGTCTCAAGTGTAGCAAAATTCAAGACACTTTTCGGGTGGGCGTGAGCAGGATCACGTGAATGCATCACAGTGTTAGGAACAACCTTAGCGCAACGGAAGCAACAAGATAATAAAACAAGAAAATAAATAAACGACACACGAGATTTAATGTGGGGGGACCTAGTCCACCGGCTGCAACTATAGGTTATTTCATTAAGAATCAAACAAGATTACAATTACACATAGATGATATATTTATAGGAGACCAACTAGGGGTTCTGGAGTGTTGAACAAGAAAGGGCCCCAATGGGATTTCTAATCAAAACCGGCCTAAGGCCTTCACACCCAACAATCTCCCACTTGAAGGCCTTGCGATTAACTTTAGCCCGTCATCCAAGTAAACAATATCCTGGTCAAACAGTAACTCGAGTAATCTTCAGATAATAGAAATCCTCCAAGCCTCCAGTTCCAAGAACAAGCTAAAATTTCAATATCTCAAAACAGATAGGAACAGAAGTCTTCACAGGTCCAGCTCCCAAGATTAAACCAAACTTCAATCCATACATCCCATGTGTTATTAATTTCAGCCATCCTTTTCATCAGTCACCTGAAACTGAAAGGCCCATTGAAGCTGTAAACCGCTCCAATACAGTTAGACACGGCTGACCCAGTCATGGCAAGGTCCACCAATGACTCATCCTCAATCTTCACCGGCTCCCACTGATTCGAACTACCGGTCTTTAGAGGAACAACAACACTCTCCACTAGCGGTAGCATCACAGGAGAGATTTCATTCGGAACCCTGGTCTTCAGAACCCAACGTCGATTTCAACATATGTCAAAACACTCCTCGTGCCCCCACTGTTACAAAGTTTCGTCCAAATTCAAATCTCCGATCGAGCAGATTACCTGAAAGTCCCAGAGTCCTCTACCGTGAATCGGACTTGTATAACTCTCGAATCAGCGAGCCAAGACTTTTTTCCGAAAGTTGGTTCATTTCTTCTGGTAGCGCAGTAATTTGCACACTCCAAAAGTCTAATCAACAGATTCACCGATGCTTCGCTATAGTGGGTAACATGAAATGAAGCAAACCAGAATCTGTAACAAGAGTCTTCACTGCCTTCCACTGAGCTCCAATGCATCAACCCAAACACATTCTCATAAGCAGAATTTTATCAACCTCGGATGACTCTAAAACCTCGAGCACCTCATGCAACCCCACAAGTCAACTACGCCCAACTCCCATTGTCTCTGTTATTCCAACCCATGCTAAACAAAACTCCATGAGCCAAACCTCCACTCGTACTTCTCCAGCGAAAACTACCAGCATAAAGATCCACTCAAAAGTCAAACCACTGATCAACACTGAAACAAGGATAATATCCACAGTTCCAGACCAGTTAATAGCAGTCGATCAATAACAGCAGCAGAGTTTCCACGAAAACAAGCGTTAGTTCCAAGAATTGATTAGCCTTATTTTCACTTGTGTCGACACTAGCAACCTCGGAACAGGAATACTCAAGAAAAAAAAAAAAACCCCTCAAAGCACTCCAAACCTGCTAGCTCTTCTTCAATACCAATACCACATCCAAGTTCCAATGACAAACTAATCAACCGAAAACCCGAAACCGTCGAATCATCCCGATTATACCATCCCGTCTTCTTTTATAACCATAACAAAACACGAACTATCTGAAACCGTGAACAAACACAGCAATGGCACGAGCCTGAACTTGATGGTCATTCTACCGAACACTGTCAAGCAAAACCGATTTGCTCCTGCTAACCGATAAATCAAAATAATCATAAATAAACTATACACGATTACCTCAGACCGATCCTCATGCAGACAAATCTTAACCCGAATGCTGAATTCACAAAACCCGGTTTCAATCAGTTGATAATCACCCGTCACAAGAATCCAACAGAAATCCAATCCAATAAAAAACACCCGTATATACCCGGTCGAACAAAGGCTTAACCCTAATCAGCCTAATACCCTGTTTCAATGGACTAAATTCAAAACGGTACTTTTTTTTTTTTTTTTTTTTTTCCCTAATCGATCAAGGTAATATCACAACAACAAACTATGCAACAAACTAAGTTCGACCATCCGCAAAAACGCACCCTAATCGTGAATCAGAATAACCCAAGATACAACTCAAACAGTAGACTAAACAGAGAAAATACCTCAACCTTTGACCGATGACTGAACAAGAATGTCGCAGTGGTAACCAAGAACAGTAGCCAATACCTCTCTAACAAGAAACCCGAAATAGTGCTTTTATCTTCCAATAGATCAATTACACCAAAACCCCCTAAATTTCAGAAACCCTTATCACAAAAAATCTGACCAAAAAACAATCAATTTAACTGAACAAAAAAACTCTATCGGATCTTGAACAAATTTTAGATCGAACAGCTAATAGAAGGTTGCACTGGCGGCGGCGGCGGCTGGCGAGATCTGGTGGAACAACGGCGAACAGCCAGTGTGGGGCCTAGTCCACCAGCTGCAACTAGGTTATTTCATTAAGAATCGAACAAGATTACAATTACACATAGGGGATATATTTATAGGAGAACAACTAGGGTTTCTGGAGTGTTGAACAAGAAAGGGCCCTAATGAGCTTTCTAATCAAACCGGCCTAAGGCCTTCACACCCAACACAGAGGGCTTCATACACTTCTTACTTTAAGACCTTTTCTTACATGATCCTTTACCTATACACTCACACATTACATTGCATTGTTTTTTAAGAAAATTCATCAAAAAGTTAAAGACTTTGATGCGTGTTCTATTTTATGTGTGATGGCATAGAATAGCAGCATAATTAGGTTGGTGGTCAGTTTTTTGGTAATTATACTTGATAATGATCTGACTTGGTTATTATTAATTGATAAGTTATCCATAAGGTAAAAAGTGCCACATAAGCAAGAAACCGGTCATCAGGTGATTAGATTACAAAATTAGCCCTTTCTTAAAGAAAAAAATAATAATAATATGGTAACGAGGTTCAGACATTATTTTGTACAATATTTAAAGCAGATCACCAACCTAGATACATTGTTATTGCTATTCTATCTATTTATGACAATAACTCTTTTATGGCTCATTTGAACTTAGAGGCAAATGTAATGTATTGAAATTCACTCATGGCGTATAACTTCATGACTGATTTGTTTTTTCCTAAAAAAGAGACTATCGGAGTTTATGATTTAGTCTAGCATTGCGATGTACTATGAAGTAGTTGGACTACTAGGTGGGCACAAAGGAAATACAAGAAAATATGGTTTGGGATCACACATATTATGGTCTTGTTATTAGCTTATGTCTATTTTTGCACTTTTTGAGTTCTGGTATCTTGTTATTGTTCATATTTAATGCAAAATATGTACTGTTGGTGTTTACAACTCTAGCAAACATTTGTGAGAGTTCTCTCATCTGTTATACAACTCTTTATGCTTTTTGGTGTTAAATTTTTAATTTTTTTTCTTACATTGGTGTGTAGCTTACTGGTGGTTTTCTTCTCAATATTTGAATGTAGTAACTGGGCGATGATCACTATTATATTACCCCATTTGCCTTTTAACGCTTCATGTTAAATAGATATGTAATTTTGACCCATCTACTTTGTAATAGGGTTATGTTTTATTTCTAACGGATAAAACAGGCGGGAAGTCACACAATTTGTATTTTTAATGCATAAACCTCATAATTCATTTTAGTTAGATTATGTTGAAGTAATAATATAATGTTATGTTTGTCACCATGTCGGGCACCATAATTTTATAGAAACAAAGGTTACAACTTTGGACAAAAAGTGTTTCAGGTCAATCTGACATTACTGAATTTGTTGACTGCAACGAGTCTCTGTGTCGTATGCCACTTCTATTGCTGCGATGTTGTTTGGTTTTTATTTCATGCTGTCTCTGCTGATAGCTTGAACACCTCAAATTGAATCCTTATGTAATTGACACTAGATTTTGAGACATGTACTTGGTAATACCAATTCTCTTCTTACAGTTTATGTTCCATCTACTAACTCTAGTAGTCTAGTTTGCTTCCTTTGTTGTTGATTGCTACAATTCTTTACTTCTTAAGGTCTTAATATCTGGCAAGGAAGACACAGAGGCACCCTTATCATCGGCTATGGATGCTGTAGTTAGAGTTTTCAAATGTGTTAATGGGTTCCCAGAGAATGATGGTGATGGTGCAGCATCCATCCCGTCCTGCTCAGTACGACTACTGGTCCAATCAATGCAAGCTATGAGTCTAATTGGGAAGCAAGGATCTTCAATCAAGACAATACAGGAGAGCACTGGTTGTTCTATTCGTGTGGTCCCTAGTGGTATAGATTCCATTCTAAATCTAATATTTCTTACACATGCAGTATGACGTAATATATCCTTTCACATGACACAGTTTTCTATATTGTCATTGTATCTTTTAAGTCTTGTTCTCTACAAGAAATCAATGGTCATTACTAAGGCTTATTGGAGATGGAAATTATGTATATGGGTATTTGGTTTCCAGATGTCAATTGTGCTTTCGGTCTGTAGCTTATCTTGATCAGTTTCATATTCTTGACTCTGGCAAAATCATACGCTTAAGTGGAAAGTAGGTCGTCCTGAAGGGCTGGTTAATGTTTCAATCTCAACTGAGTGTTGCATAGATGTTGGCTTCGTTTAATCTGCCTAATTTTTTAATTTATTTTTGAACTGATCTTGATGCAATGATGCTTGGCTGATTGTCGTGGAAGACTCTGTTTTCCACTTCCATGCGTGCTTTATTCTTATTGTGCCTTTTTTTATTTACAAACTGTATGTACTTGCTAGGGCATTATGGGAGCTAAAATGATGAAAACCACTGGTATGGCTTGGGGTTCTTAATTGTTTGAAAGTGGAAACTATCTATTAATTTCCTTCAAAAGTTGTGCTTGGGAATTAAGTCAATTAATTGTTCAGGAAACACCCTTTTTGGATGCAAGTTTCTTAGTTTTGCTGTATGCTTTATATGCGTTATATGTTTTATATCCTTTACATGCTTGTATGCTTCTTATTTGACTGTCATACACTATCTGCCTTGTGACATCTACACACCCACCCACCCACCCATACACACATGTTGTATACTCACATGCATATACAGATCTTTATTGTCAGTTTGTCACATTTTTGCCGGAGGTCTTTCAGGATACAACCTCTCTCCCCTTGGATAGAGGATTGACTGTCTACATCTCTCCCCCCCCCCCTCCCCCTTTCCCCAAAAAACAAAAAAACCCCCGACCCTTGCGGGATTGGGCATCGTTGTTGTTGCATAGTTTATAGCTCATTATTTTGGTGTCTGCTCCCATTTGATGTTATTAATGCCTATCTGGATGGTGTTCTGCCAGAGGAAGTATCAAGGGTATACACCAGCTCGGATAGTAAAATCGTGGATATACAAGGAGAAGCTCTAAAAGTTTTGAAAGCTTTAGAAGCTGTGTTAGGACACCTAAGGAAATTTTTGGTTGATCGTAGTGTTCTTCCCCTGTTTGAAATAGCTGTAAGCTATTCTCTTTCAGTCTTTCCAACAGTTTCATGGAACACCATATAATATGGGTATGTGATGAAAATTGAGATATTTTATGCAGCATGATGCCACTGCCTCACAAGAACATCAATTGGAGACATGGGCTGAAAAATCCTTGCTGCATGCTGGCTCATATTCGCGGGTTGATAGTCCTCTTTCATTGAAGAGAGAATCACTGTATCTTGACCGTGAACCCGGACGAGAGTCGCGGCTCTTATCTTACGGACGTGATTCTGGGTTATCTAGGACACATTCTCCTGCACATGGTCGGACGAGTGCTTCTTTCGTAACGCAGGTCAGTGGTCCTAGTTATTTACTCCTTTGACTTTCTAAAATTTAGAAGCAAGGTAAGTTCATAAATTTCACCCTTTAGAAGTATTGAGATGAATGGATCTATCAAATTGAGCAGGTTGGACTGTTGGGTAACTGGTCAAAGTGGTTCGTGCGGTCCCTGCTCGCTAAACTTTTTCTGTTTACTTTTTTTTTTCCCTGAGTTTTAAAAAAAAAAAAAATATTAATGTGGTAAATGATAAAATTACAATATCTTTAATCTTTCATCTTTAATTCTTTAAGTATAACTAAGTGAGAATACCTCTTTCTTAGTTGGAGTTTAACAAGCTATGCCATGTCATACAATATAGGATGTGGCTCCTATGTGGATTAATGTTAGCTTAGTTATAAATCTCTCATTTGACTCTTCATTTTTAAATTATTAATAAATTGATGTTGAATTTGAAAATTAATTGTTTAATTTTGAATGTTTCAAATATTAATGTCCATTTTGAATTTTATACTTCGAATTTTGAAATTATTCTTAAAAATAGAATATAGCTTTCAATTATAATATAACTCAAAACAATTAGAATGTTTCAAATATTAATGTTTTTTCTTTGTAGCTATTTTGTTTTGATGCTTGTAGTTATGAATTACATGGAATGGTTTTAAAACAAAAGCTTAACTTATATAAAACAATATATCATTAGGCCAACGAGTAAGATGCATATTGAGAAAGATGCATATTTATTGAGCTTTCGTATAATTTAGATGGTTTTAATGAAATTGTGTACCTAACAATTTATAACATTGTTTTAATCATTATTTTTAACTATCATTATACCTGTAATTATATATTTATTCAACTATATTGTGTGTTTTGTATTAACACGTATTTATATTCTCTTAGTTAACGTTACTATATTTTCATATCTCATAGAATGGATATCTATTTTAAGGAATATTTTCTTTTCAACTTACACCATTATCTTAATTTTATTCTTCTTTCGCATTTCATTGAACTATATACTTTATCGACTTTATTATCACAAATGATTATTAAGCCGTGCATCGCACGGGAAAATCTAGTATATTACTGTCAGTTTAGTATATGAAACAATACGGTTCAGAAGGTATTTTGCATTTTAAATACATTGGGTGATTTGCACCCATTAACCTGCTTCCATTAAACTAATTACTTAAAGCTACCCATTTGACCTGAAGGATACAAAGTATAACCCGAATCAACTTGTTTTCTTATTAATGGGTTGAAATTACCATCTTTAGAGATGAATTATGGTCACGTCATGGGCTCATGGTGGCAAGCGTTTTTGCATTCTAATAAACTCAAGCATTTGGACTGTGATAGTGTGATGTTTAAAACTTCTTTTGAAATGATTCTAAGTTGATGTTTTTATATGATGTTTTAGAATATGACATTGAGCAGCATCTATATGTTTGCCTATTAAGGCTTATCCTCAAGCTTAAAATGTATTAAGTGTATAGGAGGAGGAAGAACTTATATTGTTTCATACCGTTCGACGTTGTTTAATAAATAATCCTTTAGATTGTGTGCTAATATTTTTGCCGGGTTTCATATCTTTAAAAACTCATATCATACCTTATGATTTAACTTGTCTAATTGCAAACTTATACAACCAGAATAATTAGCCGCAAATGGAACATATTCGTGATTTTGTTGCAATATCTACAGGACTCGGAAAACTCTCATCTCATACATTTTAGTTATATATATATCCACGAATTGGGCGTCAACACTTTCTCTAGGAACTTCATGCAGTATATATGTAAAATGGAACTGTATTATGTTTAACCATCTTCGTTACCATCTTGAAAGAAGATTGGGTGGGTGAGCAAGTATGTACTTACTGTTTTCTTGCATTAGAAATGTAGTTCAATTGTCATTGTTCATGACTTTGACATTTTGTTTGCATTGAACTAGGTTGCCCAAACGATGCAAATACCACTGGTATATACGGAAGATGTTATTGGTCTCGGAGGAAGGAATATTGCATACGTTCGTCAAACCAGTGGTGCTACTCTTACCATTAAAGATAACCAAGGTTTACCAGATGAAATGACACTTGAACTAAAAGGGACATTGTCACAAGTTCAGACTGCTCAACAACTTATTGAGGTTCTTTTTTCCTTCTCATACTGACTGAAGCACCTTCTCATTTTTATGCGATGGGAGTTTTTTTACATATGATGTAAATATCTGGGTGATTGAATGTTAAGCAGATTGATCAAATTTTTTAGTTATTAATATAAATTTTTTCACTATAGTTTTTGTATTTTTTTTATTCGAGTCATTATTCTTGTGGCTAATGCCAAAAAGCACCATAATTTGCAACCAAAAAAAGAAATGGAAAAAAAAACCCAACTGTTTTTGCAACATTTTCCCAAGAAAACTGTTTGCTGCAAAGCGATATACTATGGTTTGAAAAGTCGGTCAATTTTGTGATCTTTTGTCATCGTTTTCACTTCTTAAATCATTTTACTTGTTTTTTTTTATGTCAAATGGGATTTTCTTTAAATGAAAGAAAAACATTCTTTTGCCAGAATCAACTTACTTACAAATTTGGGTAAATGCAAAAAAGGGATCATTTTGACATTTTTATTCGAAATTGCTTAATTGTGCCAAGTGCTGTCTTTTTCTTCTTTAATCGTTTGTTTTACTTGACTCTGGAGTAGAATACGATTTTCAGGTAAGAGGAAGAGATAGATGATTAATCATTGATTTTATGTAATTTTTGCTTACTCAGGACTTAATAGACAGCCATAGAGAATCAAAACCAAGTGGTTATGGCAAAATGGATTCGGGTTCCCGCTCTCAGTTCTCATATTCACCTTATAGTCGACGTTCGTATGACAGGTATCGAACGTCTGACGACGATTATAGACGTTACAAAATGTGAATTGCACCTGACTAAAGCTTTCTTTCTTTTATCATTTCCTGTGAAGGAAAAGTTGATTACTGACGCATCTTCATCATCTACAATGCGGCTTTCTTAGATTCTTTATAAACATCCAGTTAGGTTTAGGTATATGCCTGTTTGATTAGGAATCCCATCCGATTCCATTTCTGAGTAAGGTATCATTCGTGTACAATTTGCAAACAAGTAATGACCGATGTTAAGAAATTTCATTTTTGGTTTTTCTACAACAACGTAATTTTTTTTGAATGGTTGGCAAGCTCGTAGCTAAGTTAGCTGTTTGCTTGTTTGATTCTGCACATCCAAGGATTTCACCTTTCAGTTAGTCATTGTCTGTGCACAGTTTGCAGTCAAGTAATCTGAGTGTTAACATCTGTATATTTACTTTACCATTATGAATTACTATCGATATTTCATCTATTTTATCATTATGGAGGGACATTTCTAAGTTATAGTAGCAGCTGACACTAATAACAGTAGTTGCCCAAAAAAAAACCCGAAACAGTGTTTAAGAAGAGAAAAGGTAATTAACGGTTAAATACTACTGTACGAGTAGTCGAAATTGTCAAATATAATTGTTGAAATGAAATCAAAACACTGTTTCTGTTTGTGAGAAAAATCAATGTAATCTGATGTTTATTGTTGTGTATATGAAAGAGCATTTGCATTGAAAGTATTCAAGGTTGCCTAAAAAGATTGTCGTTTTGAACCTAATTAGTAACGAATGTGTGAATAACATTGTGGTGTTGTGTGAATATGTGTATGACACATACACATTTATAGTATTGATTAACTTGAAATGATTTTTAATATATAATATACATATTAATCAAATTATATTCATATATACATCACTAATTTTTATAACACATACTTTTGTCTTGTCGGGGTCGTTTTGAAAACAATCTTTTTCTCTTTTTATTCACGGATACAAATATGACTGTATATATCATTCAAGGAAAAAGCATATATAGAGGTCGCAAAATGAATGGGTTGGATAACAGGTCAAATGGAGTTTGGGTCAAATATGGTCAGTAGGGTTGAGCCCCAAACATATGTTTTCCTTTTGTGGAAAACTTTATGAATGGTTAATGTGTTAAATGATAAGGGTTTACTTAGGCCACATGTAGTAGCACTTCGGACGCGACTTCCGACGCCAAAAACTCGCCGACGCCACTACGAGGACGGCGTCTAGCGGCCGGCGTCGGTACCTTTCTCCTAATTTCAGACGCAGAGGACGTGACGAGTAACGTATACAAACGGCTAATATATTCAAAAGACGCGCTCCCTTTTTTGTATTTTTATACCCTTTTTTTCCTGCATAAACACACTCATTTCACACCTATTCTTTCATACTTTCACAAATTTTATACACTTCTCTCTCAATCTTTATACAATCCTACCACTTCAATACTTTCATTAAACCATTTCATTTTCATTCAAATTTCCAAATGGCTTCCTCGTCAGAGAATATGAATCACATGACAATTGGTGAGGTGAAAGACTCCATTGAAGCCGATATTGTTGTTGTATATTAATAGTATAAATGTCTACGTGTCCTCACAAGTGATACCTGATTAGATGATTTAACATAGCTTTAATGGACATAAACTTTTTTTTTTTTTTTTTAACTTTCAAAAATGGACATAAACTATATGTGTAATTAGTTACTAATCTATAGATATGTCAAAAATATTTATTATTTTGAGTAATAAAAAGATAAAACCAATAATAAAATGAGTTATTTAGAAATTATCCTTTTTGAGCCTTTTTCACAAAAAGTAGAAAACAAACCATGAAAATACACACACACACTCTCACTCTCACACATACATATAACATACTCTGACTTTGACAAACACAAAACACAAACAATGCAATCTAACAACAAAAAAACATGTCTTGAAAGTATACTGTATCTAGCTCTCATCACAATCTCACTTTCTTTAATTCATATTTTCATTCTATCAGACAAACTAATCATATCTCATCACAATATCACCCTCAAAAAACATCCAAATCTTCCTCTGCGTTTCAATGCTGAGGGCACTTTTAAAATCCTTCAGGTTACATTATATATATATATATATATATGTATATATATGGTTTCATTTCAAGATTATATTATGTGGGTGTTTAATATATGTTGTATATATGTATCTATAGGTTGCTGATATGCATTATGGGACTGGGTTGACTCGGTGCAGAGATGTTTTTAGATCTGAATTTGAATGGTGTTCAGATGTTAATACTAGTTTGTTTTTGAAAAGAATGATTGATATCGAAAAGCCTGATTTTATTGCTTTTACAGGTAATTTATTATCAATTTTGACTTTAGAAAATCAAATTATAGTTAGCTACTATCCCGTTTTGCTATTGTATGTATCGTTTTGTTAGACGTGTAGAGATTGATACATATCCATATAGTTTCCCCTTTTGAATTCTAAGGAATCGATTTTCTTTGGAAGAAAATCGGTTGAACTATGTAAAAGATATCACAAGTTGAACCACTATTCATTTCGCAGTTACTAAGTACCAAATTTTGATGTTAAGATAACAATTGTTACCCTCTTGCTAATTTCTCAAGAAGATAAAAACTACGTAACAACTGATTATGAAAAAGTAGTTAATTTTGTCTAGTTTTGTTGATTAGGGGATAACATATTCGGCTCAAGTACTAATGATGCTGCCGAGTCGTTGTTCAAAGCTTTTGGTCCCGCAATGGATTCTAGAGTTCCATGGGCAGCAGTTTTGGGCAATCATGACCAAGAATCCACTATGACTCGTCAAGAACTTATGTCATTCATCTCGCTTATGGATTATTCACTTTCACAACCCAACCCATTAACTCAAGATCCCTCTGACCCTACTAAACAACAAGTTATGACAGACATTGATGGGTTTGGAAATTATGATCTACGAGTATGGGGCGTGCCAGGATCTAGCTTAGCCAATCAAACCATTCTTAATCTCTTCTTTCTAGACAATGGGGATAGAGCTTTTGTCGATGGGTTTAAGACTTAATGATTGGATCAAGGAGTCTCAACTTAATTGGCTATGTGGTGCTTGCAAGGTATGTCGTGCATAATGAGTAGAGGTTGCAATTTCGAACCATTTACTTTTGAATGTTTGATTTAGGTTGTGTTTTTATCTCAAACGGATCACATAAAAAAATGTACCTAAAAATTAGAACATGTCAAATGGTTGAATAGTTCAGACAAGTTGAAAATGACCCAAAGTCTCTTTATAATGCATACATTGATAAACCTCCTAAGTTCCTTCTATTTGAAGATTAAGATTATATTCTGATCCTGTTGTTCGATAGTCATAACTCATAATCAATTCATTATTTATTCATAAGCTTTTTTAGAAATGGAAAATAAAGTTCAACCCGACCTGTCCCTACCTAATCAAATGGTACTAAAAAATAACCCTTTTCAGCCTGAATTCATTTTGACCCGTGATGAGTATATGTTGCAGACCCATTCACTTATGAATAAGCTAGCTTTGGCTGTGTTTTATTTTAAAAGGGTCATTTCAAAAGTTTTAGCTATGATGTGAACGGGTCAAATGGGTTGAATGGGCTTAAAGTCTCTCACAGTCTATTCTTACTGCATTCAACCTTAAGAAAGAATTTATTCGATGATTTAGATTATAGTTGTACTAATATTGTATTTCTAAACATAATTGCAACTTGTATTGTTAATAAAATCAGTTTTGGAAACTGGACAAGATAGTTTTTGGGTCAACCTAACATGGTCCATTTTTTAACCCGTGATAAAAAAAAAAAAGAGCCATTTTAAATGGAACTCTTTACCCAACCCACCTGACCTGCTTTCTGGAGTCATAAGGGTCCCCCTTGCCCTTTTCCGTCAGTTGGTTCTGTTAGATTTAGATTTCATTAACATGTTGCAGGCTCTCGCTAACAGGGTCTTTATCAAGAAAACCATCAATCAGAAGACTTCCCTACAGCTTCAACACTTCCTCCATCACTAGCATTCTTTCATATCCCAATCCCGGAAATTCGTTATGACCCTTTCCTGGAAATTTTCGGAGAGTATCGCGAACATGTGGCATGTTCTATGGTGAATTCTGGAGTCTTGCAGACAC
>JAOEHQ010009143.1:0-16795 GCA_025447715.1 Asclepias incarnata
CCATGAGGTTCGAACTATTGCCTTTCTTCCACACCAACAAATAACCATTGCAATTGATTTTGCAATTGATTTGGGTATTGGGTTGAAATGCCACCAGAGACTCGAATTGATTTGGGGAAGAATCGGTTTTGTGTAATAACTTTTTATCCCTAATTTTTATCCCTTTTCTTAAGGTTTTATATATATATATATAAACGGAATGAATTACGAAATAAAGAAGAAGAAGATAAATGGGGGTAAAATAGACTTTTACCCTTGCACGTGCCTAACATGTGACCAGATTTAACGAAAACTTTGACTCCGTTAGCCGGAGGTACTTCAATTGTTCATTTTTGACAAGTTTGGGTACTATTCGCGTAATTTTTTTTACTAGGTACTAAATTAGTGATTTTGGTATAAACACAGGTACCATTCTTGTAATTAACCCTAAATATATACAATCTTCTTCTGATTTTTAAAATTGTTGTAGCTAATATTCCTGCCGTCAACAACATGGATGATTAGCCCATAATTTAAAGATGATTTTTGCATAACATTGCACCTTTGTTTTTTTGATCTTGTAACTTGTTTGTCTAGATTATTGTAACTTGGGACTTAATTATACGAACAAAACATGACCCAAAACAAAGTTGTTACTGTATGTTTGGCAAATCATGTTACCAACCAAACTTATAGCATTTTACGATAATAAGAATAGTATTTATATACGTCGGATTTGTAGGGATATGACACTTATAATATTTGGATTTTTTTAAAGACAAAATTAATTTTGTGTAAAATCCATTAAGCCAAACATAAAATTGATTTGAGGAGCTTAGCGACATAGCCGAGTATTTAAATGTGTCAGCGTTATTTGACCAAAGGGCTTTCAATATAGCGGTATATGAGTTAACTCATCAACTATGAAATTGTATGTTCAAATCCCGTGAGCGACTACGTGTGTAGAGTATTATAAGATATGTTAGTATTTACCTTGTAGAAGAAAAATTTATTTGAACAACCATTTGATTGACGATTAAAAAGTAAAAAAGAAAGAAAGAAACTGCTCAGTGCCGCCGTCCGCGGGTTTTAAGCCCCAATTCCTTGACGGTGTATGGGGGAGGTTAAGATGTAGGCAGGCCTTACCTCTACTTAAGTAGAGAGACTGCTTCCATTTTTCTATCTAAATGGTAGAAAAGGCCCTCCAACCTTTGCATGGGATGAGGATCGAACGCATGACCTCTGTCTCCAGAGGCCAGGGTGTTTACCACTTATCCAACCATGCTAGTTTTGACGATTAAAAAGTGTTGTTGCCAATAAGTCACGATCATTACTTCCGTTTGTTCAAATAAAAAAGTTAACACACTTCCGTCAATTTTGAAAGGTTAACATGTCTGTAGGGTCAAATAATTAAATGGCCCCCAACTTACTATTGCTTTCAACTTTACCCCTTGTATAAAATATCTTGTTCATTTTTTTCCATCATTGAACAACTTTATACCTTTTTGGTCCTCGATGTTAATAACATCAATCTATATAACGTTAATAACATCAATCTATATCTATGCACAGAAATCGTTAGATGGTTTGTGTTTATTTCGTACACCTTTTTAATAAATGGTTCACTATTAACCAAATAAGATGGAGGAAATTTGTGTACCTTTTGCATATGCACTCTCGTTTTGTTTGCATATTTACAAGCCTAAATTGCACCAAACTAATAATAATATTGTTAACGATAGATTTTTCATTTTATATACAGAGTTGAGACAAATACGTGTTTCAAATCTAGAAACCATGCTTGTGTGATACAAAAATTTTATCTGGATTAACTTGTATATGATATCGTATAATGTGGTTTTTTCCAACATCAAGTATAACGTATTTTTTCAATGTCAGTATCACACGATTTAGGATCAAATTATAACATTTGCAATCCACGGAATATAACTACTTAATAGAGATGAGAATGGAAGAGAAGGAGTATAGTTTTCTTCCTTCCAAATATGGGGAGAAAACTTATATATAGAACAAAATCAATTAGATTATCCTTTCATTTCCTATCTATGTTGCTACATATATAGTAATTTTCTGTTATTCTGACGTGTTTTCATGTAACCTCATTATTAGGGCAAGACGATGACGACACCAGCACCGTTCAAAGCCAACCACTGCCTAAACATATGTTCAAGACACGACAACTAATTAAGAAAAGCCTGAGTTATTGGTGCACAAACTGGAACTACATCATATGGTAGTGTACAAACTGGATCCGGCCGCTTCATATGGCAGTGGATTATCTGGGCGGGGAGCAGTCTGGTAGCTATGGCTGATTGCTTGATTTCTCTGTTTAGTTTCAACTCAAAATGAGAGTCAACCGTACGTTGACAACCTGCAAATTGGGGTGTACAAGGTTATCATGTTTAACAATGTAAACAAGGGGCCTGACCTTTGGAAAGCTGTGTGGTATTAGTGTACAAGGTTATCATGTTTAACTATGTAGATTATTGTACTAATAGCAAAGAGAGCTAGGATGTTTATAGCTTGCATACATATGATCTGATTTGGTCATGTGATGGCTAAAAACTATACGTTTCAATGGTTAATCCAAACTGATCTGTTTGAGATTTGAAACAGATATCTAACTATATATGGCACCACTTGATCTCAAGTATTTATATCACAAATTTAAAATTTTGATATTGTCTCATCTACCTTTTTTATTTTTTATTTTTTATTTTTGGGAGAGGGAAGAGGCCGATCCAGGAATTCATATTAATGGGGGCAAAAAAATAACCTACGAAATTTAGAGAAATGATCATTACTGTTGCGATGAAACAACATGAACGACATGTAAAAACAAAACAAAAGCAACACTACATCAGCGAAACAACAACTGAAAAATAATAAGCAACAACCAACCAACAACGAAACACAATTACAACTAAATTGAACAACATTATATACTGGTATTAAAAAGTAAATTTTTACTTATAACACGAGAACCAAGTTATAAACCTATGAACAATTTAAACAAATTATATTTATTAAATTTTGATGGATTCTTAAAGTTGGGCTTGAGGGCACACTAAAAATTGAGGCGAGGGCATCATGATAAAACCTTAACTTTCATAAAAAAATTTACACTAATTACATGGAATATTTGGGTTGCCATAGAGGGCATTACCCCCCGGTATCTAAGCTCTACATCCGCCCCTGGGAGGGGAGGGGGGGAGTGTAGATGACTATTTCTAAGAATTTTTATTTTGTTCTGTGAAGTTGAAATTATTTAATGGAAGCTTCTCTTTAGTTTTTTCATTATATGCAAATTTCTGGAAAGTTGAAGGAAAAATCATCATTGTTTATATCGTTTCAGTTATAAATAGAAAACGTTCAAATGTTTCATTTCTACATAATATATTTGATCATAATTGTGTATTTAGATAACTTTAGTAGATAGGAAATCAAATTATAACATAATATACATTTTATCCCAATTGTCTATGTAGATATATTTTTAGTAATTGGTGAATCAAAATCCTCCATAGGTAAACATCGTGGGTGGCTAAGAAAATGGTAAAAAACAATAATGAGAATATTTTGTTTAAATCATGTACATTTAAGTCACCTATTTCGTTTTTTGTTTAAGTGAATCAAAAGCCTTGCATGTATATCATATATATAATATGTATGTATACTTGTAATAATGTCTTTGATCAAATCTCATAAAAATGATGAAATAATTGTTCAGCCTGTCAATGTATGCATACACTTCATTCTATTGTTCGTCGCTTAAATACGAATATTCTACTAGTAACTTAAAATTGACGTCCTAACTTGTTGATATTTAGTTTTTCTTTAATTTAGTCGTTTCGTGTATATAAACGTTTTACATAGTAGGATTTTATATGATGATTATATCTTTCTGCAGAGATGCCTCCATTTGTTACTTTAAGACCTGTTTCTAACGACGAGCAAGAGGATTCGCCACCCATAAGAGTACCTAGCTCCCTTCCACCTTCATATGCGTCTCCATTTGATGGTTACACCAACTTGATTTAACTTTACCACCAGTTTTAGAAATATTTCCCTTTTTCTTCATCATTGTTGGTTAGCTTCTCTTTACTCTGTGAATTCATCCAAAGATGTATCAAACGTACCTAATGCTTCCAGCGTAGCTTTTCTTTTTCCATCTCAACTATAGCAAATGGGTTAATTATTGTCCTTTGTAAATTCCCATACTAATGCTTCTTTCTTTTTCCTTTTTTTTTACACGCCTCTAGTCATTATCATTTTATAGGGAGCATTTTTGCAAGTTTGTTTCCTCCACAACTTCAGTTATCACTTTTTGAAAGGTATGATCTTAAGTAATAAATTTGTTTCTCATTAGCAAAAGCATCAAACCAACTGAATTTAACTTTACCGTTAGTTTTAGAAATATTTCCCTTTCTCTTGATCATCATAACAGGCTTCTCTTTACTCTGTGAATTCATCCAAAGATTTATCAAACGTATCAAACGAAATTGCAGTAATTGCTTGCCAAGAAAACAACTAAAAAAAATTCGTTGAATCTAGATCACAATGAGTAAGAATGAATACATACTATTCGTTGAATCTAGAGCATTCTCGAGTTTAAAATAGAAGGAAAAGAAAGGATAATATTGGATAGAAGATGAAAGAAAAAGAAATAATATAGATAAAAGGCATTTTTGAATTGAAAGGAACATTAAAAAAACAAAAAAAGGTTACATTCTCGAGTTAGAAGGAAAATAAATAAAAGAAAAAAATATATAATTTTACAGTTATGTCCTTCCTAAATATATGGAATATTGGTTGTTGGTTAAAGGGTAGATGTGTAATTGTACATAAAGGTAGAGATTTTTCCTTTCAAATCAAGGTGGATGGAAAAATTTTATAATAAATGCCCATATGTTTTCCTTTCCTTCATTTTTTTTTTCCTTTTATGCTATATTTTTGAGTTTTTTTTATTAGGAATAGAAAAATAAAGAATAGGAAAAAATTTCTTTTTCTTTCCATTCTTGAGATTTCTTTTGAAAGTGAATGGAAAGGAAATGAAAACTTATGAGCTTTTATTTCAAAAAATTTCATGCCAATATTGGTTTGACTTGGAAAGAAAAATCTCTACCTTTATGCACAAATTACCTATCTTATCTTTATAACCAACAACCAAAGTTCCATATATTTAGGAAAAACATAAGTGTAAAATTAAAGTGTTTTTTTTTTCTTTTTTTTTCATTTCTTTTCAAATATAGCAAATGGGTTAATTTTTGCAAGTTTGTTTCCTCTACAACTTCAGTTACCACTTTTTGAAAGATGATCTTAAGTAATAAATTTGCCTCTCATTAGCAAAAGCATCAAACCAACTGAATTTAACTTTACCGTCAGTTTTAGAAATATTTCTCTTTAACTTGATCATCATAGCATGCTTCTCTTTACTCTGTGAATTCATCCAAAGATTTATCAAACGTACCAAACAAAATTGCAGTAATTGCTTGCCAAGAAAACAACTAAAAAAAATTAGTTGAATCTAGATCACAATGAGTAAGAATGAATACATACCGATGGCTAGCTGAGCATTCTCGAGTTTAAAATAGAAGGAAAACAAAAGATAATATTGGATAGAAGATGAAAGGAAAAGAAATTATATAGATAAAAGGCATTCTTGAAGTGAAAGAAAAATTAAATAAACGAAAAAGAATAAAGGTTACATTCTCGAGTTAGAAAGAAAAGAAAAGAAATAAAAGAAAAAAATATATAATTTTACAATTATGTTCTTCCTAAATATATGGAATGCTGATTGTTGGTTAAAGGGTATATAGCCAATATATAATCCTAAATATAGGTAATTATACATAAAGGTAGAGATTTTTCCTTTCAAATCAAGCCAATATTGGATGGAAATTTTTTGGAATAAATGCCCATATGTTTTCCTTTCCTTCATTTTCTTTCCTTTTACACTATATTTTTGAGTTTTTTTTATTAGGAATAGAAAAATAAAGGATAGGAAGAAAAAAAAAATTCCATTCTTGAGAATGGAAAGAAAATGAAAACTTATGAGCTTTTATTCCAAAATTTTCCATACCAATATTGGTTTGACTTGGAAAGAAATATCTCTACCTTTATGCACAATTATCTATCTTATCTTTATAACCAACAACCAACGTTCCATATATTTAGGAAAGACATAATTGTAAAGCTATAGTTTTTTTTTTCTTTTTTTTTTTTCATTTCTTTTCCTTTTAACTCAAGAATATAATTAACCTTTTATTATCTTTTCTTTTTCTTTTAACTCAACAATGTCTTTTATCTATATAATTTTTTTTCCTTTCCTCTCCTATCCAATCCTATCATTTCTTTTCCTTCTTTAAAATTCGAGAATGCAATGTAAAAGAAACTCAAAAAAAACAACTTATTTTAAAGTCCTTTGTATTCTTTTCTTTGATTTTTTTAAAAAAAAAACTCAAAAACATAATGTAATATTGTAATGTAGACATGTTCGACATATATAATTCTACAAAATTTTAGTACATCATGCAAAATTATCAAAAAGCTGGTATGCAGATAATGTTTTTTTTATTTAAGTTATTCGAAGAAGACGAGTCTTTTAACTAAAATATACGCGACTTAACCGAAGTATATCTTGTAACCATTTCAAATCTTTCCCTGGCCAATCCAAGATTATATCCAGCATGACTCAAATATAAGACCCTTAAGTTAACTACTGGACCCAACTGAAAGTGGTTCAAACCTGTCAAAAAAGCAACTTCCATTTTTAATGTATCTCACAAGATTTATAGCTAGAAATACTTGATGGTCAGAAAATAAACAAAACTTGGAACCTAATGTATCTCCCAAGATTTAATGTATCTCACAAAATTCCTCAATAATGAACATCAAACAACCAATAAACTTAGAAGCATGACACGTCATAGTGCACAAAAATATACGCCTTAAACATCAACACGATCACTAAACCATCAAACTTCAATGTAAAATGACAATGCACAAGAGATTTTTGGACAAAAGTGTCTTGGATGTCTTAAGAATATATCAGCATCTAGGTACAATTAAATAGTATTACATATACAAAACTAACTCTAACCTCTAAGAACATTGCCTCAATCATCAGAACTATAATCACTGTTAGAGTCATCGGGTAACATGGGAACGGTAGCACAACAAAACAAGTCTTTATCCTTGAGTAGAAGGCAACAGCCATCGAAATCCCACTTTAGATCCATCACTGAGAACTGTGGTAGTGGAACATTCACACAGTAAGCGCCAGATGGGGTCCACATGTATAAGTGGGGGGTCCCGGTGCATAAAACGAGTCTATTGCATGTTGGGTCCCAGACTGCGGTTCGAATAGGGTCTTTCTGAACCAAAATGGCAGCGAGTTCTAGATGGTTCATGTCCCATATCCATAAAACAGTTGGCATGCTGTCGTTGCGAGTACAGATGTATTGGCTGTCTTTGCTCCATGACATGATGCCTGCAATTCGGTTGAATTGAAAATAATAATGTGGGTTGAAAGCCCAGAGGGAATGATGATGTGCTTCAATTAATTATAAAATAAACGAAACTCTGCAACCATCAGTAGCACCATGAAGCTGCATTGATGACAACTATAGGTGGCAATTATTACCCATGAAACTTTCATTTCTAACAGGTCAAATGGGGGGAAAATAGCTTAAAATAAAACAGTTCAAATGGACCAAACATGTCAAATGATATACTAAGAAAATGAAGATGGGTTGAAAGTCGCCAATACGATAGTGCTATTGCACAAAACTTAAACATTTTTTTACGTTAAGAGTAGGATATTAATGAAAAAATATAATTGAGCCGTAACCCAACGCACTCATTTTACAGGTCTAACGACAATGGACAGACATAGGCAATTCGAGCTTAGAAATTGCCATAAATACAAATGCTGGAATTATTAAAGGGCTATCCTAAAACCTTTTCTTTGACTGCATACACTGCTTCTTTTTTCATAAGTTTTCAGATGCTTTTGAAAATAACTTAGAGGAAAAAAAGAGAACATGAGGGGTCATGCTTACCAATTCCTTGCTTAGGGTTTGGCTTGTCAGCAGGAGGCTTTTGAAAAGGCAAGGTGATTGGTAATTCCATAATATCATATCTAACATCGACGAGTCCTTGTGGACCATATTCTGCAAAGGAAACAAAAAGAACAAAAATTTGGAATCACTATAGAAGAAGAAATTTTGCAAGGCGAATTATTGTGATAAGCTTAATAAAAAGCGACATGCTATTATGCTAAACTAAAGCAAACCTATACGATATCATAAGCATAATTAACAAAGCAATATACAGGTGAGGTTATGTCATAAGCATATTTAACACAACAAAAGAAAGGTTGGGTAACTACCAAGAAAAACGTAACTTCTTTGCGTTAACAGCCAGATGTTAAGAATGTGCACCAAGGCACACTAAGAGCTAATATTACTAAAGGTGCAAATCCTAGCATTGATTTGGGTAGTGCATTATATTAAAAGTCAAATAAATTGTAATAGCTAAAACGGGAATGGATCAACATGTCAGATTGATCAGAATAAAGAATTGAGAGTTCACCTGAAATAAAATTTATAAATTATACACTCTCCTAAATCATTTTGATCAAAGACTAATATTATTATTGTAAAAAAAGGACACAAAAGGTGTGGTGGGTCAATTCAATCTAAACGACCTATTTTTCGACCAGTACTTGTATTTACCTAAGCCTGTTTTGACCCGTTGCTCACCAACGTTGTGCGGACACGGGACATCAAGATTTTACTATAAATCCAAGAGTACACCTCCAGAACTGCCTTCTTGAGATCACATACATATTAGTCAACTCGAATTGGTGAGCAGGTTGTCCTTACAAGAGGTCTCAGGTTCGAACCTCCTAGGTAAACATCTTGGGGGTGGCCGGGGAAAGGGTTTGAAAACAATGATAGGATACCCCGACCGAGTACACCTGAGTTATAACCCGTCCTTTCGGAGTAACCTAAACACGAAAAACCTCCTCCGTGTATATATTGTTGGTGTTTGAATACAGAAAATGCACATAATGTAATGTTTCCAAGAACAAAGAGAAACAACCATTTCTCATGAACTTGGTTGTCTATCCAGGCTACGTGTCCTCACTCTTGAAACAAACTATTTTAGTGAATCTCTTCCAAGTTCCAACTAACTTGTCTGGTTGTTTTAACCTTGAAATGCTTTTACTTGCTATAAATATGCTAGTTGGAAGCATACCCAAGGGCCAAGGGGATCAGTTTCCTCTCAAAGCTTAAGGTTATATGTAAATATCCACAATGACTGAGGATATATAAGTATTCAGTTTGTTTTTTGCTTTGTTCTTCTACATAAACAGTTAGAAAGCTAATGTAGCTGGCTTAAATTTTCACAAATTAATGAAATGTATTGATGGACCATCAAGCCATTGGCCTAACAGTATTTAGAGAATAGAGAGTTAGAGACGCAACAACCAAACGGTTGTGACTTTTAGTCTTAAATGAGACAAAAGTGCATTAATGGTGTGTGATGTGTAAGTATGTTTCTTTGACGTTAAACAAATAAAAGGTGTCGATGGAAGAAAAACAGAACAGGCAATCACTGCTAAAAGCATAGATATTGATAACTAAAGCAATCACGGCGAAAGCATAAAGTGTGGTCATCGTTCTTTAAAGAGTCATGGATACAATAGGCATAAGACATTGGAAATGCACGACTGAGAAAAAGAGAGGGGGGATGGATAAGTACTAGTGTTTACCAGAATTCTGTTGTGTAAAATCATCTGTTAAAGACAAGTCGGACATATCAAGCTGCAAGGGCTCATCCACCTCCTGAAATAAGAAGAATAAAGATAATGATTTCAGGAATGCCAATACACTAGTAGAGGTGAGGCAGTACCCGTATCCTTGTGAATGGGTCAGAAAAGGTTACACTTATTTCTAACAAGTCAAATTGGAAAAATAAATATAGTACCCTATAAGGAAACAAGTCAAAGGGGTTAAAAGTAACCCAATGTGTCATTTTAATTCATAAATCCACCAAAATTTTTATTCAAAATTAGATCAATGAATAATATGACTTTTTAATCATATTTGAAAGACGATATATTTATATAAAACAAAAATTATGTAGGCAAAATGTGTCGAGGACTCATTGGTCAAACCGACCTGACCCATACGAAAACTACCCGTATCAACCAAAGCCATTTTGACCCATTAACCTACACACCTGGCTCACCCGTCATGCTGCCTCTATGATATAGGCATAACGTATCCACATCCTCAAGAAATGCAACTCTTTCTATTTGTACAAAAAATGTTGTGATCTCATTCCCTGGAAAGGTTCATATCCAAACTTTACCTACTGGTCAAGTAGGTGAATCTGGATACGAATCTTTCCAATGAATGAGATCACAATATTTTCGTCGTCCATGACTTTTTTCGATATTGTCTTATATAGGGGTACTTTCAGGTATTTGATTATTAATCAAAACTCTGGTTAAAATACAAGCTGGGTCAAATTTTGGGACGGGGAAGTTTGATACTGTTCATCTTAAAGTAATTAATTACCTTGAACACAGCAGCAGAACATGGAGCTCTAACAGTAGATAGATGCATAAACTCTGCAAATACTTTCCAGGTTAAGTGATTTAGAACTCTTAACATCTGATCATAACTACCAACTGCTAAAGACTGGCCATTTGGGGACCAAGAAACACTTTTTACACCCAATCCACTTTCATATGCCTGATATTTCGCTAAACACCTTCCATCTAAGGAGTATATCAGAACCTAAATAAACAATAAGGCATGTTAGTGTTAGCTAAAAACATCGCATACAGTGTAGGGGCATATAACAGTTAACGGAAATAAAGATATAGATGCAAGTAAGATCAAAGGGCCATATAGGAAAATGAGTTGAAATGACAAGTTAGTTTAGAATTAGAAGTTTAGTACTTCCTAGAGTTTTATGCTTGGCTGGAGCAAAATGGGAGGATCCAACAGGTTGGGTAATATGTGGGCCGGGTTGATGGCGAACACTTTTTGCCAAATGGAAACAATTTCTCTGTAAACAATTCGGGCGTCTCAGATATGATAATTGAAAAATTACCTTATATCAACAATACTCCATTTTCTAGTATAATGACTTAAGAGGTTTTATGTGTTGAAAATACACCTTTGGCGACTTTCAGCGTGTTTCACCCCTTTCCTTTTAACTAACTCAATTATCTTGACCATTTTAAACTGTTAAAAAAAATATATATCTACCCCGAACTAGCCCATTCATAAGTAGAATGGTCAAGATTTTCACCCATACCGCTAAGTAACAAGGTACTAGAGACGCCTATTCTGAAAGATTAGATAGCATAGTAAAAGAATATTTCGAACTTATCCTTCCACGAACAAGGTGGACAGAGTTGTAAGATGACTCGATCTGATATGACTAAGGAGACTGTATCATCTGTTATAGCAATATGAAGAAATGAGAAAACTATCATAGCAAACCTTATATTCAAGAGGTGAATCCCATATCACAATTGCAGTATCATCTGGTGACCATTCAACATCAGCAAGATCTAATGTATCAACAGCAAAAACACCCATTATTTCCCACGATTGACAAGATATTAGGTTCACATAATCTTTGCAATCACGCCTAGTACAAATGGCAGCAAAACTCCCATCTTTAGTGAAAGATACCCCTTTAGAAGCATGTTTTGGCCACTGCACGTGTATACATGCTGTATTTAAAAGTGACCAAACGGTTAGCCGGAGCTGAAACTCTGATGTAGTAAGTATATGGCGACTGTCTGGGCTCCACCTGGCATAAGCAATCCCTGCTGGACCTTCATCAATTTTGCATGTCCATTCAGGTTGTGCCAATGACCATGCTTGTATCATCGGCTTCTTGTAAAGTCCACATAGTATGTATTCGGAATCGAGAGCCCATTCGATATAGCTAATCTTATCCATACAAGAAAATAACTGTACAACCTAGATGAATGTCAAATATCAAGAATTAATATATGACCTTTGAGGCTTTGATGATTATTAAATACACATGCTATTAAAAACTGAGAGCCCAACAAAAATGTGAGTTTTTTACATCTTTGCACTAAAGGAATTCACTACTCACGAACAAAATATATCCAAATTAGCAAGTAGCAACCGTATCCTCTGTGTTTCTATTTTTCTAAATCTTGTGATTTATTTCTACTACCAACCGTCCATGAATATTTTCTAAAGGGGGTAAAATGGAGGAAGGCAGGAAGCTATTGAATCGAGTCATAATGGTTTCAGATTGAAACGAGCATCATTTAGTATAGGTCAAAACAGTCTGGGACTCATGGCTGGGTTGGCTTGACCTGCATACACTTTTTGTCCATGGCATAAATAATTCATGCTTTAATCGTAATTGCATAAACACTATTAGTATTGCTAATAATTTTCCAAAACTTCAAATATAATCGACTTAGGATGTTATATGAATTAAAAATAAACTTTAAGCGACTTCCATAGTTGGAAGATAGTGAGGGCAACAAGGGGTCCAGTTCCTCTTTAGCTAACTTCTTTTCATGACTAGTTCGAGATAAAAACACAACCCAAATAGACCCATTTATAAGTAACTAGACCGAAATTGCAGCATCTAATATTTTTCATCCAAAATCGTGCTACGTGCTCACATCTCCCCTATCTCGTCATTAATTTTTCATTAAGGAAACTGCAACCTAAATTCAGTCTCATAAGCACACACACAGATCACTCCACTATAGCAAATACTAACAGGTTTAACTAATATGGTATCACATTTTGGTACCAAAAACTACATATAAGTAACTTTAAAAGCGAAAATTAACTTTTAGATCGCATAACGTTTCGACTTGAAGTAACCATAAATTCTAATAACAATGCAGCCATAAATTCATAGAGGAAAAACCTTAAAAGACAAAACATCTCGAATGACAAGGCGATAATCAACAGCAACAGCGAGGTAACGAGCATTCGGAGAGAAACAACATGTACCACTTTGCTTAAACGCTTCTGTAAATTCCATTTTTTATATCATATAATCATATATATATATATAAAATACCCAAAATTACTTAACAAAAGAAGCCCTGATTTTTTTAATAAAAAAAATCAAAATGTTGAGAGTTTGAATGGGAAATTGGTGAGGTTAGTAGATCTGGGAGTTGAGTGATGATGGGGTGGTGAAAAAGTCAAAAAACTAAACATTTTGATATGATGAAAGTTAATGATTGGTAAGTTGGTTTCAAATTTGAAACTCACTGTTAAAAAGATGAAAAAAAAATATTTTCTTTTGTTTGGCTGAAAAAAGTCAAAAAGGCAAATACAAACAACTACCCGGGTTTGGTTTTCAAAATTTGGATATTTGCTTTAGGGTATGAAGGTCAAGTTTGTTGTAGCTTTTGCTTCTTTAAATTTTGGATATTTGCTTTAGGGTATATTTGTTTTCTTGTTTAGGGATAATGACATATGAATATAAACATCCCTTTGATAACATGGTGAAAGTTTAGTCAATGTGGATAGTGATAGTTAGATGTTTAAATCGGGTCTTGTTACATCTATACTGGATAAACATCTTAATGAAAAACTTCACTAGGCTTTCTACCACTAAGAAATTTAACTAAGGACGATTTTACATGTGGTAAAGTTTAGGCTTCTTGGTGGCTACTATAAAGTTTAGGGGCAGAAAATAAGTGTGATTAGGAAGCCCTAATCCCTAATTACATCAGCCACAAGTTTTAGAAATGCACCCTAAGGCCCTCAAACCTCTAACGAGTTAGCAAACGTCTTTAAACTACACTTAATGACGTTGCACACTAAATGGGAACACACATATACGGTTTTAGCTACATAAATGGCACTACTTGATTTATTTAATTGACACTCATTAATCCACATATTCACACATTATTATCCACATATTAATTATGCACATTTAAACGCACATAACGACTTAACGGAAGGCTAAGCTTGACTAACGGTAACGTCAACGTAAATGAGAAAAGATTTAGGATGATACATCGGGTTTTGCATATGAAACCGAGAACCGAACCGATCTGATCCGTTCAGTTTTTGAAAAACCAAAACCGAATCCAATGGATATTGTTAGGTCCAAGAATGTTAATATACCAAAGTATACTAACACAAATTAGTTGTAGAGGGGGGGGGGGGGTTGAATACAACTTTCGATAATCTTAGAAATATATTTAAACTTCTTTTGTAAATCTTTTTTAAACAATAAATCAACTTAAACAGAATCTCAAGATTTAACAAAAGTATGTAAAGAAAGTAATGAACACAAAGCAATAAAGCATATAAAGTAAACTTCAACACCGGATGTAATTTTCAAAGTAATTCTTTATTAAGAATAAATCTATACAAAGAATTACAGGATTGTTGCGGAACAAGATACCCTATAATATCTAAACAGTCCAGTTGAATGAACAAATTACAACCAATAAGTTTCTACGAGATACAGCCTAAGCTGATCTGTGTACTATAGCCCAAGCTGATAACACTACAGAAAACTTGTGTGAAGAATGTTATCTCAGATTGTTCCACACTTTATGCTTCAATGGAATGTGGTATTTATAGGCGAACACCCTGCATTCTGTTGATGTCCACTTTCTACGTGTTCTTCTTCTATTGGCAGATCGTGAAGGAATCTCTGATAATGACATTGTACCTTTGGGGACCACGACTGTCACCACTGCTCTAACTAGCCAATAAGAATGTGGACAGCGCATAGATAGTACGACCACCAACCCTGAGGTGACCTGTGATATACCTCGTACAATTGTCATCCTTATCTTCATTCCCAAGGTTGATTCTTCACTTGGTTGCAGACACAGATTGTGACATTTGTCAGATCCCAATCTGCCTTAAGTATTCTTCCAAGCTGACTACAAGGTCAAGCTGTCTTTCACACACATCTTGATCTTCAATCTTCGACTTGATTGAATGCTATCTCACATGGATGCAGCTTGGCATGAATACAGACTTCCGTAGGATATTCTAAGTATTACCAGGAAGTGTGATCTGAGTCAGATCGAGGGACTTAATCTGATATAGCTCAGACTGACTCAGATCAGATTACAAGAACTCAAAAGATTTCACTAAGTGTTTCCTATCAGATTGTCATTACCAAATCTATTTATTACATTAGGACTCAACATATATACACACACATAGGGTTGTATGTCTATAAGAACATTATTATTTTAGCAAATAGTAAAAAAAAAACATATAATGGTTAAAATTTAGCATTAAAAATTGAAAATAACAACATTATTTAAAAATTAACATCACAAATTAAGTATTTAGCAACATTTTGTTGCATTAAATAATTTAAAATCATAGCTTTTGATTGGTGCATCAATTGGAGATTCATTTGTATCTATTTAAGATGCATTTGCATGTAATGATTCAATCTATTATTTTTGCAACAAATATGAAAATTTTGCATCAATGTAATCAATATATCTATATAAAAGATGCATTTGCATCTAATGATTCAAATGTTGAATTCTTATTTTTCTGAATCATTGTAATATGGACGTTTCTGTTTTGAATTCTTATTTTTCCTATTGTTTTGAATGGGAGGAGTGGAGCGCAATTGCGCAAACATGAGTTAGAGCGGGATCTAATTGTGTTCACATAAGCTTTTAAGTTATAATGAAATGTGGATTTATATTAAGTTTAACATATAAGCTTAATCTGGGCTTTATAAAATATGATTTTTTTAATGTGTTAGGCTTAATGTTTCTAATAAACTTTATTTGAAGCCCTAAAAACCCAAACTTTCTTAGTGTCTCTATAAAAGCCTTAATTTCATCGATTTTAAAGGGTTTCGTCACATAAACATGCAATGTGTGTAAAAAAAAAAGGTATCTAAAAACCTAACGGGTTAGTGTTTGACATCATAAGTTATAAATAATGAAATTTTATAATAAAAAATCTAAACCACGTAGTTTATAGATTCTATCAACATACAACATATACAAATTAACAAAAGTAGTTTGCTCCCCCACTTTATAAAGATAATAATAATGAATTGGGCTCAGTACGTATATTAAAATTATATTGTCTAAGATTCTTTTAAGTTTCAACAATAAAATAAAGATTTGGTTCAATAGTCCCAGTAACACCAACAAAAATAAAAAAAATATAAACTTGCTTCTTTAGTAAATCAACTCAAAAAAAATGCAAACATAATGGTTCTAGTCCTGGTATATTAAAATTAGAATGGTCCAAGCTTCTTTCAACAGAACAAAAATGTGGTTCATTGGTCCCTCCAAAAAAAAAACAACGTTGTACGTTCACTAGCATAAATGCAAAAAAACACAAATATAGTGGTCCAAATACATCTAATGTAATATAATATAATATAGTATGATATAATATAATATAATATACTCCCTCGTCCTACTAGAAGTGTCATATTTTGAATTTTTAAAATCTTTGTTTTTCAACATTCGCCTTAAATATTATTTTTTAGTATATAATATTTGATGAAAGTTATACCAATGGAAACACATCTAAAAGTCAATCGATTTATATAACTTTCATCAAGTATTATATAACACAAACAAAAATATTTTAGGTCAAAATTGAAAAAAAATCCTTTAAAATTCAAAACATAACACTTCTAATGGGATGGAGGGAGTAATATATATATATATATATATATATAGTAAAAAGTTAAAACGAGAACCACAAAATTGTCGAGAACTGCGAGAACTAAT
>JAOEHQ010009164.1:0-27766 GCA_025447715.1 Asclepias incarnata
CCCCCCCCCCCCCCCCCCCCCCCCCGGGGACCTTAATAAGACCCGCCAATGCTCCTGTTAGTTATAAGAAGAAAAATAATTTAAGAACCCTTAAAAAAGCAATGAATCAATTGTAACTCTTGATCTTGAAATCCCTCCACTTGAATCTAACTCACTAATATTTTTTTTTTATTATCTCTATGAACCTTTCATTGCTAAATGAAAATTACACCATCGCGCTCATTGCGTCTTCATCTTTTATTGGAAAGACCCCTTGCTATACTTTTGACGTCTTTTTAATTTTTGTGTGGGTATTCATATCTATCTAGTGTGTTTTCATATCTGAAAAAACTATGTCTTTACATGTGCAAATACACTTAACAATTTTTGAAAATCATTTTTATCCACATATCGAATACCATGTTTTTACACACGCGAAGTATCATTCATTTATAGATGAGAATGTATGAAACTGTTTTTTACATGTGTAACTGAGTTATCTTCACATGTGAAAACCATATCTTTGCCCATGCAAATCGTATGTCACATGTGGAAAACTATGTTTTTACATGTACAAATTGTATTTCACATGTGAACCAATGTCTATTTTCACATGTGAATAAATATGTTCAATACGTTTTTGTAATTAAATTAAAATGCTAAAACATGTTTTTTTCCACATGTGCAAATACACTCAACAAACTTTGAAAACCAAAAAAAAAAAAAAAAATGAAAATAAAAAAGTTATTAAAAGAATATCGAGTGATGTTGGCCCCTTAAGACGATAAGTTAATATAACTTTGTCGCAAGACAAGAATGTCTTTACAAGTTGTAGATGAGAGTGAATACAACTATTAGTTCAATTATAATCCTTTTTCAATTCTTGATTACTTATTTCACAAACGCAATCAGATTAACTATAAAAGATATAATAATTTAAAACATAACACACATTCAGACAAAGATGTAATTTTCAACTTTTTTTATTCTTTATTGATACGAATCAAAGAATTATAAGCTAGATATGGAATAAGATATCCTAAAAACTCTAATCTAACTAGTTGAGCGACAAATTACAATATAATAACAATCTCTAACACTATACCAGCCTAACATGGATATATAAACACAACAAAACCTAAACTGAATACATTTGCAGTGAAGAGTGTTGTAAGATAATTGTTGATGGTGTGTCACACTCTCCTTGGATTCTGAGCTTGGTATTTATAGCCAATGTGATCAACCTCATGTCTGTAATGTTGCTATGTGTTTGAACCTGGGTGGATCTGCATATAGAAGAGCGTGGATAGTGACCTATGTACTTTTTGTCCCCTGTTCACTTGCCCACGTCTTTGTGTCCACCAATGGCATACTGGACATTATGGAGAACATTCCCAACAATGGAATCTTCGTAATAGTATCTTGTACATATCTTTACAGCTATCAATTATCACAATATTGATAATCATTTCATTTAGATTGTGTGAGGCAGGTTGTGATATTTGTTATTTCACAAAATGCTAAGTGTTTTCCAAGATGATATCCACATACAACTTGGGCTCCTATCTTCAACCTCCTTCTTTGAGCTTAGTTGAATGCTATGATCATTTGATGAAACTTGAAAGAACATAGCTTCCATATAATACATATTTACAATACATGAAGCTAAAAAAAGACTAGATTGAAAGTCAAAGCTAAAAGCTAGTTTAGCTTGGAAAAATCTTAAGCATACTAGTTTGAGCTGAAATACAAATTCAAGCGAAGAACCTTTAATTAAGTATTTATATGTTGTCATCAATCAAATCTAATACATCAAGACTTAAAACACAACAAGTGATCTCTCAAATGAAAAGGATGACATGATGGTCTTAGTTCGCTTGTTCTAACGATAGGCGATTCTTGAGAAAAAGAACTTTTATTTAATCATTTAAGTAAAAGCGGTAGTGATTGGATTCCAAAGAAGCAACTCAGATGTATGATTCAAGCAAAAACACAATAATTCATTCAAATGTTAAAGAATAGAGAAGTCATTGAATTGATGATCGAAAGGAATAGTCACGAGATAATCATGGGATTGAAAGTTGATTGGATGAATAAAGCAAGTTAGGTCGTCGATTAAGAGAACTTTCTGATTAGATGAAATTAACGAGCGAAAACAATGTTCCCTTACAAATTCGGGTCTTGAAAGTAAGGCATACCATTCCTTACAAACACTCTTAGAACGACCTACAACCTTTGGCGGCACCCTTGTTAATATCTCAAATACGATTATTTCAACAGAAAGCTCAACCATGGTGATTGGTGTGTTTGTTGTGTTTATGTAAATTGTGTATGTATGTATGTATATTTAGTTGATGTGTTTAAATTGAGTGTAAAGAGGTTGTGGTGTGTTTGTTATGTGAAATGTTTGAAATGTATGTATGTATTTATAAAATAATGGAAAGTGGTTGAAAAAAAATATAAAATTAAACGGCATTATAGCCCTTTTTTAAAAAAAAAGAAGTGGGCCCCATACACCACCCCCATTCTCACGGCATGAAGAAGCAGGCTTTTAAAGATGACGCCCAGAACGCGAGCCATGCCAATAACGTTCTCAGAATGTGGCATGAGAACGGGAACGAGAATTTGAGGGTGCTACTAAGGATTTGAGTTGGCGAGGATGGGGGCGAGAATTTGGCCTATTGGCACCAGCCTTATTAGTTTTCTTAATTTACTCATAACAGGTGAATTTACCTACCAACTACTTCGAAAACACCACTTGCAAGCAAATAATATCATCCTCAGCATTCTGTTCCAACTTTCCACAAAACAAGAAAAACATATGATATCCAATGTAATCATCCCACATTTAACATATGCGCCACAAACAAGCAAAAACAACGAGTCTTTCCTCCCAAATGACATATCTAAACAGCCATTAAAAATGGCCTCAAGAAAGTTAAGAGAGAACTATTATTGTTGAAAATGCACAACAGAAATCTTACTACCCACCTTACTCTAACCCGTAAGAGCAAAGTTGAGAGCACTATGAACATCCACTCCAATTTGGGCTTCAACTTTCTCTGCATCGGTTGTGGCTGAGCTAAGTTTCCGAGTGAACTCGTTTAGGCTTTTTTGTAACTGGGTTGGTTCAAGTCGGTCAAGGGGAATAGCCTCAACGGCTAATATGTCTCTATAAGAGTTTGGGTGAATGAAAGCAAAGCTACTATTGATAAAATATTTATTCACTTCATTTCCTTCATGGACCGAGAGAAGACCGGGTTTTAGTTATGCAATTGTTGGTACGTGTCCTGGTAAAATACCCATCTGTCCAGTTGTTGCGGGAACTATGACCATGTCAAATTGTAACATTACAAGATCAGATGGTGAATAAATTTACATTAACTTTATTGGTATGACGGGTTAATCATATTATGCTTAAAAAACTTTGAACATTTTTGCCCCAATTCTGCAAGTACCACATCATTGGGTTTTATATGTAGGTTTGTATGGTCCTTCAGCGATCACAATAATTATTTCAAAAGCTAAAGCTAGGTGTCATGGTTACAGAAGATATACATAATATGAATGGCCTATCTCCAACCGGGAACTTGAAAGGAAATAAGTCAAACCTCTTAAAGACATAAAATCTCCTAAAAAACTGAATTAAAATTATCTCTATAATCATATTTGAGACATTATTTATATAGCAAGTTCAAAAACCTTGAATAAAAAGTGCTAAGCAATGACCCGACCCAACCCAACCTTAAATAAAAGGTGCTAAGCAATGACCCATTCATTGCTACCAATGTTGTTCTAATCATCAGAAATCAACTACCAATGTGCTTGCAGTATGTAGAATACAACAACAACAACAACAACGGTACCCAATCCCTACATAAGCGGGGTATGGGGGAGGTAAGATGTACATAGTCTTTCCTTTACCCGAAGGTAAAGAGACTGTTTCCATAAAGACCTCCGGCCAAAACTGGTACGGAGCAAGAGGGAAGTAATGAGTAAGTAATGAGTAGGTAATGAGTAGTTAAACTGAAACCATTTAACTAATGTTTATAAATCAACATCCTTCTTCCCACAAATATCCTCGACGATATCCGTTATAATTGCGTTCTTCACCTCTTCAACAGTCATTTGTTTAACATTGAGGAAGTCATTTGTAAAGATTGAGAGAGAAGTGTATAAAGATTGAGAGAGAAGTGTGGGAGAAGTTTGGTGAAATGCTATGAAATGGTGGTTTTTATAGCTACAAAACTAGCTGTTGGAAATTTTAAAAACTAGCCGTTGGTATTTCTAATAATCAAAAACTAGTCGTTGGATTTTTTTTTATATAAAAAACTAGCCGTGTATATTTTTTTTAATAAAAAACTAGCCGTTTTTATTTTAATATAGTTTGTGATTTTATGTATTATAAATAAATGATTTTTAAAAAAATGATGTAGAAATTGGAGAAGTTTGGTGAAAGTAATGCCACCATTTTGGTAAATTTTGGGGAAAATTGGGATGAAATAAGTTGGAGGGTTTTTATTAGATAATGGTGATATGCCAATTTGGTAAAAGTTAGAGAAGTAAGGAGTACTTCCTCCCCCCTAACTGTGTTTTTTTTTAAGTCATAAATGTAACTATGTTAAGTAAGATTACACTTTAAGGTAAATAAAATTAGGATATACACTAAAAGGGACACGTGTTGTTGTCACGTGTCGATCAAATGATACTTTAATAATGTTTTAGTATATTGGTAGATTAACTTCAAACATATTTAATTACATCCATTTTGAAACACATTTAAAAATTAATTAATATACTAAAATTCTTTTTCGTTGCTAGAATCCTTCTTTACTTGTTGTAAAAGCGATGCATATGTATCATTTTGTGAAGGGATTATTATCTGTGGATGTAGCTAACTATGACTAAATATCTATGTTAAGTAAAGATCTCGTAAAATGTCTATATCATGTAATTAACTTTCAAATCCTGGTTATTGAATGTACCCAGGTATATGTGACAACCATATAACCTGCTACTTGTAAGTTTTTGATTGGTCTGGTACATCCAGTAACCGAGATTTGAAAGTTCATTACATGACATAGACATTTTACAAGATCTTTACATAACATAGACATTTGATCATAGTTTATTACATCCACAGGTAATAATCCCTTTTGTGAACTATACTCTTTACTTGTCGTAATAGCGATGCATATGTATCCATTTTGAAACACATTTAAAAGTTAATTGATATACCAAAATTCTTTTTCATTGCTAGAATCTTTCTTTACTTGTCGTAATAGCAATGCGTATGTATCATTTTGTGAACTATACTCTTCTTTACTTGTAATAGCGATGCACATGTATCCATTTTGAAACAAATTTAAAAATTAAAGGGATTAGTTTCTGAGAATGTAACTAATTTTGACCAAATTGTCATAGTAGGAAAGAACAAAGATCTTGTGCATTTAAGGAATAAACTTTGTAAAAATATTCATAGTATGAAAAAGTGTATACGTGGCAACCATATGAGCTGGCACGTGCAAGTTTTTGATTGGTTGGTTACACGATTTGAATATTTTTACAAAGTTTCTTCCTTAAATGCACAAGATCTTTGTTCTTTCCTACTATGACCATTTGACCATAGTTATTTACATTCTGAGAAACTAATCCCAATAACTAATAATAATAATCATGATAATCATGTAGGAAAGATATGTACAAGTTAATTATTTCATAAAAAATCATATACTTGATATATATATATATATATATATATATATATATATATATATCATTGATTTCGATGAACTTATTTTATGTTGTTTAATATAATGCAACTCCTCAACCACCACATGTTTCAAAATTACAATGACAAACATTCATGTTAAAGACAAACGTTTCCAAATCCGGTAGTCACCTATGCTAAACTTGACCTTCTCAACACCGACCTTTGATAATATGACTAAACCCGGCCTTGGGGAACGAAATTCTTTTAGGGGCCCATTTTCTATTCTCGAGCCAGAGCCCAAATTTATTATTTTTATTTTTTTACATTCTCGGAGACAGCTCTTATAAGTATGACAAACGACTTCTAAATTTGCCCCCTCACAAAATTTTTTTTTTGGCTCCGTCCCTGTGTAGGATGGCCATGGAAGCTAACCAAAGTTAGTTCGGGTGGCCTTTCCCTTGTACCATAAAATGAATTGGTAAAAGATACTGAACGATCTTTGCATATAACACTTGCAGAGTTTCCAAGTTATGCTGTAAATATTATGCTTGTCAAAAAAAACTTAATGGTAGAATGGATGGGTTGGTTGTGTTAGGTAATGGGTTAATAAATGGACATAAAAGCACCTTAACGAATAAAAGGAAACGTTTTGATCTGCAACCCAGCGTACCTGACTGAACCCATTGTCCCTTTTAGGATTAGATAACTCTTACAGAGATAAATGTAAATTGCTTTGCCAGATCTTGTTTTTGTCTTATATGACAAAATTGTAGGAGTTTAAAAAAAAAGTCATGTAAATTGCTTTGCTCAACAATAATATTCTCACTTAACCAATTAATTAGCTATCAGTCAACCCAGTCACCCTAGCACACCCGTAGCTCACCCTCGTCATCTTTCATATTTCTCTTTAAATCCTCTTCATTTTTATCATCTGTAAATTATTCCTCACACACACACCCCCTCAAAATATTCGTCTCGTCTTCTTTGCTCTTACCAACCCTACCCTAGGAGGCTAGGAGTCAAGGGGTTTCAAAGGGTTGATAGGAAGATCTATTTGGAACCCTCTGAAACCCCTTGACTCCTAGCCTCCTAGGGTTGACCCGCAAACACTTTTTTATCCGTTTGGAAGATGTATAAAAACTAATGCATCAATTTGGTATACCAAAACTACATTAATTGCAAAAATCAAACAACATAAGGTGTTTGGATGATTAGTTTTAAGAATGGGTTTTAGGTTTGGATATATTGTTTGTATTGTATCTTTGGGTTTTAAAAAAGAATTGAAACCGTGAAAAAAGGACCCAGCTAGGAAAGTTCATTATTAGAGAACGTCTGTCTCTCTTCCACCACCATTGATATCTTCAGGTAATTAACTTATTTGCATCTGAATCATCTGTGTTTTTCTTGATTTTCTCATGTTATTGTCTACGGTTTTTTCTTGCAGTTTTTTTGTTTACTTTTTCATCAACATGATTATTTGACAAAAATTAATAGTTATGTTAGGATCATCAGGTTAGTAGGGTCATCAGGTTAGTAGTGTTTTTGAAATTTTTTTTTGTCTAGTTACTTGGTTTTCTGCTTGCGTCGGATGGGCCTGCACCAGGGTTATTCCGTGTGGTTATGAAGAATACAAGTTAACCTGAAGTAATTTGTTTATTATGAAGGGGTTTTCTCTTTTGCATATTATGAAGTAATTTGTTTATTGTCTTGATTGGAACTTGAATTCAGCACGTGTTCTTATACTGGTTTAGGCTATAGTTTCCTCATTGGATCCATTTTAGGACCATAATACAAAGTCAGCTCTACCTTTATTAGTTATCTTCATCTCTGATCTGGTGTGTTTTTCTTTCTGCTATTAACATTTATTTATGTTTAACAAGATCAAAACCTGGGTGATAAAGACACTCATGGAACAATGTCAAAAAAAGAGCCATAATTAATAGGTTTCGTATACATATAGAGCAAATGATATGCCATTTTCGAAGCATGAGATCAGTCTTCTGTTCAAATTTATTGATTATACTCAAAACATTTTCATAGTCAAAACTTAACTGGAAGATAGTTATTGAGTAACGAGTCATAATTAGAAGGATAGTTTATTAAAAAATTCACAAGTACAATCTCATACGACTGGTCCAGTAAAACCAACTTGCTGAAGCCTTGATTTGTGACATGTTCCACATCCAAAGATAGCAACCCGTATACAACTGGTCCAGTAAAACCAACCTGCTGAAGCCTTGATTTGTCACATGTTCCGCATCCAAAGATAGCAAGCCGTACTATTGTTGACCAATAAAACCAACTTGCCCAACCCACCCGTTTTGCCATCTATATATGAAAACAGAAAAAGAAATGATATATCCTTGATCCTTCTAATAATGTGTCTGCATATCCTACTGACTTGTTTCTATACTTACAAGCTATCGCTACTTCAAATCTAACTACTAAGTTGATAATCTTTTTGTCTTTTAGTTGTTCTATGTCAATTTTGCGATTCGTTGTTACTTAGATGTTTGTTTTAATTTTGATCGAGTGGAACACTCAACGGGTCTGTTCAAAGGGTTTAGGCTCAGTTATCATTTGCTGTCCCACAATTTGATTCCACGCTTCTACAAGATTTCAAAATCCAGATTTCAAGTGGTAAGTGGTGAGTTTAGATTTTTTGATAGAAAGCTAGTCTCCAATGGATTCAAGATTGCGAATGTTATAGGCATTGGAGAGGGAAGAGGGTCTACTATCTCCCCAAAACGTCGGATACTGCAAACTACTAGTTTTAAAAAACTGAAAGTTGGCGTTCTGGCACGAAGAAAATTTAACTACTATATAGATACATATTATGACAATTTAGACATGTCATCAAGCAGTAGCAGCAAATGAAGTACGTACACATCTTTTTGTAGCTTTGGTTATGATGACAAAGATGATTTTCTTGAACTTCATTCTGATTTGAGAGTTGGAGACTATGTTGGTGTTGTTGGGTTTACAGGTTAGCAATCGGGACATGACATCTTATGTGCAAGGGGAGGATGTAGCTGCAAGAGGTGCGTGTTCTTTTTAATTCTGTTGAAAGTAGTAGTGAAAATTCGCCGGCAATGGTAATCTGAGTATGCGATAGATTTATCATGCTGTCACTCTTTAAAGTTTATTTAACGATTTAGTTGTAGTTAGAGATCATAAAATATGCCTGTCAAACGAGTCAGGTAATATGTCAAAATGGGTAAATTGTGGTGCTGGTGAGCTGGTCAACACAAGGTGGGTTGGGTGTACTGTACACGAGACATTTTTTTTGTCAATAATCTTTACTGTTAATAATTAATTAGTGTCTCAATTATGATTACAAAAACATTGTTATTTCAGTTATTATTTGATTTTATGAATACAATTATTGAGGATGTTATAGGCAGTACAAAAACACATCCGGCCTCTTTTGACCTTTGTAACCTGTGAAAGAGGTGTAATCATTTTAAATTACTATACCTTCTTAGATGGAATGCCAGTTGTCTGCCTGATCTCGACTTTATTATGTTTGTTTGTTTGTTTTGTTGTTAGGTTATAACCTGTGAACGGTAAGTAAATAATAGGTGTAATCAGTTTAATTTACTATACCTTCTCAGATTGAATGCCAGTTGTCTGCCTGATCTTGATGTTATTATGTTTGTCTGTTTTTGTGTTTGTTTTGTTGTTAGGTTGTAGAGGTGTACTCAAAGGAAATGAAAGGTGCTATATCAGCATTAGCTTCAATTCAAGGTTATCTATTAGTTGCTTCGGGACCAAAAGTTATCCTACACAAGTGGACTGGTTCAGAGCTGAATGGTGTTGCATTTTTTGATGCTCCACCACTTTATGTAGTCAGCTTAAATATTGTGAGTGACCTTTAACATCTATCATGTCATAATAAGTTGCCTGTTGACTACAGTACAGTTGCATGCAAGCTGTGCCTGATTGTGCCATATCTTCTGTAACATAAATTCTTGCTGCAAGGATCACTTTTTCTATAACTAATGCTGCTTAAGATGATATGATATGTAACTAATTCATCGATACTTAAAGGGCTATGAAAACATGGAATTATGTGAATGTAGTTTACAAGTGGATAATCTGGGATAAGTCTGGCTCAATTTCTTGGTTAAAGCTGGCGATTTCGATCATTTACTTCCGAATGGTTTGTGTCAAACAAGTCAATTAAGCAAATTAGTTAGAAGGGTAACATGTCAAATGGGTTGAAGTATGATAAAAGTGTATTGCATACAATTTAAATTGTTTCTATTCTAAATAGGATTATGCTAACCATACCCCTGAGGGCCATAGCTAACTCCAATTAAAGTATTAGACATAAAAGTAACCATTCCATAGAAATAATTAGCAACTGCCTGGTAAAACTTTTACTTTTTGCGTATTCACGATAGCCCTAAGGGCCATGGTTAGCATTCTGACCTGTATTAATCTTTCCACCACTAGTATTGGTGCTTGTAGTAGTCTTAACCAGCACCAAATCCATCACCAGTTCACCACATTGATAGAAAATGTTTTGAGTAGAAGTCGTCTTTTAGCATCTGGTGATCTTTAAAATGTCTTATCGTCCACTTTATGTTTCTTGTTACAATATCGAGCTTTAGCTGTCGTGAGATATGTTAATAGTTGCTGGACCAGGTTATTAACAATATATGAACACACAAATTCTCTTAAGTTTTCTAATTTATTTTTTGGTGCTCCTGTCCTGATAAAAATTACATTTATAAGAGGCCGCATAAGTTGAATTTCGTCAATGTTCCTTTCTGTATACAGACCTGGGCACTAGACTATAAAAATGTGATCCATCCGGGTCATGGTACAATCTGTTGACCCGTTCTTAGAAGCAAAAAAGCTGACTTGGCATACTTATATGCTGAGTAGGAAAAAAAAGTCAGAGAATGGCAACTTACTCTTGCCAATGTTAGTATCTTACACCTAATTCATTGTATTTCCTTTGTAAATGCCCAATCAATTGATCACGTAACTTCAAATGTGTTCCATCAAGGTGAGTCTGTAATTATGGTATCTACTTACCTGTTCAAATGCCGACGTGATTTTTTTAGCTGATGTGGCACTTATGTGTTCCTTCTTGTGCTGATGTGGCATTTTTAGCTAAATAATGGTGTATGATTTGTTTGCGTTTGGTTGCTTTATTCGATTTGGGTTGGGCTTGTGTATAGTGGGGTTTGGCGAGGTTGGCTGATTGGTTTTGGAGGTGGCTGGGCTGGTGTAGGGTTTTAATGGTAGTCTCATTTTCATGTTATATTAATTGTAACAATTATAATCATAGTAATTTCATGTTAATCTCATTTTCATGCTCCATCATCTGTTTTCATCAGTAGGGGAAGTATTGAGCAGAATAAAATCCTTGGTTACTCTTCATTTTTTAATCTTTAGGTTTATAGTTTTTTTATGACAGTGACTTTTTTGATGCTCCTTTTTCAAGGTTAAAAATTTTATTCTGCTCGGGGATATTCACAAAAGCATATATTTCTTAAGCTGGAAAGAAAATGGATCTCAACTGACATTACTAGCCAAGGATTTTGGCTCCCTGGATTGTTTAGCAACAGAGTTCCTGATTGATGGAAGCACTCTTAGTCTTATGGTGTCGGATGACCAGAAGAATGTTCAGGTTAGCGCCTCTTCATGTATTCTCTATTATATCCTATTTAATGTTTTGGATTCAAATCCGCTGCAATCAGTATTCATGGTTTATAATCACAATTTACAAAAACCAACATTACCTGGTTTGCATAAGATGATCTGCAGATTGAAAATAATTGGAAATTTTAATCTGGTTATACGATGTATGTTAATTTTGGCCTTCGGGGGTCTCAGTAGCTCATGAGTAGAGGTGGAAATTTCGACCCATATAGAATGTGTTGGTTTGAATTATCTCAAATCTTTTTTTTTAATTTCTTACAGTGAAACATATAATTCAAAAATGGCTAACATGGAAACTGGCTGAAGGGGGTTAAAGTCACCCAAGTATATTTGTGATGCATGTAACCTCCTAGATTATTATATTTAACACTAATTTAAAATGTATATTTTTAGAGCAAAAATGTTTTGGGCCAATCCAATCTGTTTTGACTGTTACCCAAACCAACCTAGTCGACTCAATCGTTTGTTTTTATTTTTTGAAATTTCACCTCAGTATTTCTTTTTTTCCCCAAAGTGCCAACTCTAGTAGTTTTTAATCTGGTTCATAGTTGTCAAAAGCGTGCGCCGGGTGCGCCTGGGCGCAAAGCGCAGGCGAGGCCCCACACTCACGCCTGAAACCCTAGGCCCAAGGCCCACCAACTGTGAAAGGCGCAATTATGGGAAAGGAAACCGGTTTTAAGGGAACGAAAGAAAGGAAACCTGTTTCAAAAGAAAGGAAACCGGTTTTAAAGGATATAGAATCCTGTTTTTGATCCGGTTTTGTATGGGGGAAGTTTCTATGTGAAAACAGGTTTCCATAGAGGGTTTCTATTCTTTTTAAGGTTATAGAAACCTGTTTTTATCCTCTATTTGAAAACCGGTTTCCATAGGGGGGTTTCTAATCGTTTTTTAGTAGTGTATGTATGTTTTCTTCTATTTTATATTTTTCTTCAACATAAACTACCTTCTTTAACTAAATTCTTTTCGATTATGAATAATTTGGTTTGAAGTTTTTTGTTTTCAATTTATGAACGATTTGTTTTGAGGTTTTTGGTTGAATGATTTATTGGTTTTTGAATGGTATTTAATAATTTGAATGACATTTGGTTTTTTTACTTAAGTGCGCTTTTTTTTTCTCGGGCCCGCGCTTTTTTTGCGCCTCTCGCCTAGGCCCCATTTGGGGTCATTGCGCTTTGAGTTCGCTTTCGCCTTTGACAACTATGCATTGAATGCTGTAATCTTTGAAAAGTGCCCCATGAAGCATCTGATTTCTTAACGGAAGTATGAAAATGATTCTATTTTTGGCAAGTGAATGACGGTTGACATTCGTTTAGACTGCCTGATTGGTTTTATTGAGATTGGCGTAGATTGAAAGTACCTCCAAACGTCTTTTTTTATGCATATATTAATTTATTTTCCTTCTTAAGTCGATGATATATGATTTCTTATGTTGATGTTTGTAAGTTTTTATCTGCATTATGCATCAGTACAAATGTTGCAATTTTCACATTGTACCTTACTAGAGATACTGATATATTCTCACTACTTTTGACGTATGCAACAACGACCCTTGTTCCCGACGCAAATTGATTTCTGATGGTATGCTTTGGGGCCCGAAACTCATTATATTATGTAAGGTTATATTTGATGAAATGTACAGTATTTGATAATTTATTTTGCCGAAGAAGTGGCCAGGGATGCATCTAATTCTTCATGAAACTATGAACATGATTCTGTTTTGGGTAAATGAATCATTACAGGTATCGCTCTCTTAGATTGCTTAACCATATTGAGATTGACGACCTATAATGAGATTGACGACTTATAATAAAAGTGCCTCCCATTTTCTTTCTTATGTCTTATGTGCAATACAAGATGACATATTTCTGATTGTTAATATATCTAGATCGCTAAATATTCATACAATGGTAAATTCCACCATTTTCAGCAAAACATGACCATATACTGGACCATGTAAGAGTAACTACAGAAATACAGCCAAAGAGTTCTTAATTGCGTGCTCAGCAACAATGAAATTGGTCTTCTCAGTTGGGTGAAATGAGTCCCAAAATACATATTTATTTGCAACGTCACACGTGAATGGGTTGAATTTGTTGCACATGTAGCTCATCTCATATCTTCCAGTTGCACAACATCCTCTCTCTCCTATCTCAAACCCTGCAAGCAGCAGCATTATATTCAGCAAGAACACGAGGTTAGTTTGCAGTTTGATAAAAATATAGTTAAGTACCAGTATCTTTATCCCAAAAAAGAGTCAACTATATAAGTTCATAAGATCATTAACTGCTATAGTGCAGTTATATTATTCCAAATTATATATTTCTTATGAAACGGGCAAACTGCAAGAAAATGTAATGTGGCATTCTCTTCTACCAATAGGTGCAACATATGTCTAAATCATTTAATGACAAAAGCTTACCATTTATCATCAGTGCATGCAATTTGTTGCATTAAATGGTAATAAGGTAAGTATGTTTCCATTAAACGATTACAAGTTGCATTTTTTGGTAGGGAATTGCAAGATTGCATAGCTTGCGGTTTACCCGTATGAAAACATCACAAACTTACCAAATGATTGTGGATTCTTGATGATATCCAAGAGAATGGTGTATATGTCTGAATAGACCAATTGTATGCCACCCAACTCCTGGTTTAGCTTCGTGACCAATTGCTGCAACTTCATATTGTACTCCTTAGCCACACGATTGTATCTCTGTATGCAAATCTTGCCTAATAAGTAATTTTTGGTTCTTTCTAAAGGCAAGCAACCCATTGGAGGAAGCCCACCTATTGATATTTTACGAGCTCCTAGAATATACAGATTTGTGAGGAAGTTTCTTGCTATCCCTAAAAGAAAATCCTCATATTCTTCGATGGAATAGACGGTTGATCTTACTGGAAGTGCGTAATAATTCTCTAGGAAATCATTTGTTCCTAGGCTTATCAGATAAAGTGCTTCACTTAGTACTTTGCTAGCTTTTGTAGGTCCAAAATAAGCTCTCAATTTGTTCTGGTATTCCTTGAAGTATTCGAGTTCCTTCCACAGTGGTATTACTGACTGCAGTTATATTGGAAATAGTAGAGAAAAACTAGTCATTTATTTTCATGTAAACGGGTAAATAGGTCCTTTCAAGATATAAAAAGTTGCGATTATCATGGGATGGACAAAGTATAGCTAGATGTGGGAAAAATGAGCGGGGTTTGGTAACTGGTCAAAATTAGTTTTGGGTCGAAGTTTCTCCCATTTTGAAAACAATCAAACGGATCCGTGTTGGGATGGGTTGACCCGCTACTTTTTAATTTTCTTTTGGATATCATAATCACCAATATACAAAATGAAGTTTTAAATCTTGTTATGTAAGATAATAATACAATGTCGCATCAGAAGTTTTAAACTAATTACAGTGACGATATTTATAAGCTCTTATAATATACATTTCATGTATACGATCATCGTTGTAGTAATATAGTTTCCATAATCTTATTTAAGATTTTAAATATTAAAATTCTCCCAAGAAAAGGGACAAAAAGCGTTAGTGGGTCAACACAACATGATCTGACCCATGAATCTTACCCAGCCTTTTAGTGTTAGTCCATTTGGGGCCATTTTGACCCATTTAGACATGTTCTCCCATACAAAGCCAAAAACAAAAGGCCTATATAAAGTTGACCCAGCTTAGTCCATTTGAACACAAGAAAGGGAAAGTGGAACCAATGTATCCGACTACCGGACTGTAATTTCTTTGGTCCTTCAAAGGGTTGACAAAGTTTTCTTGACCTTTGACTGTAGCCATTTGATCCATTACCCAACCCATTACTCATTTGGCCCGTTACCTGGCACATCCATTTGCCATCTTTAAAATTAAGGAACTTGAGCACATCAAAGTTAGGAACTTGCCAGTATATCAGAGGTATAATTATCGTAACCTGTTCCAGCTGAGGCAAAGCTAACTCCTTTTGCAAAATCTGATATGTTATAATAGGAGTCCAGATATGCAGGTATTATAGACCTTATGCCAAGAGCCTCAGAGATAAAATCTGTAGCGATCCGCCCGTTAGAAAAACGCCCTGTGGGGCGGCTATTATAGAAATCACAACCATAAGGCTGAAAATTACTCTTGGCAACAGTATTGACATGGTTATTGTTGCCTGCATCTACAGAAGAGTCTCCAAATACAATGATTGAGGATATCTCCGCGTGGATTAGGACCAATTGCACTATAAATTGACCAAATAACAGCAAATGTATGGCCTTTATCCTTGCCATTGTTGTAAATTGCTTTGTTAAAAAGTTTGTAGGTAGTTGATGGAAAGGAAGATCAATTGGTGCTGGGATGATGACAGAAGTTTCTGGTTTGTTGATAAAAGGGATGAACGGATGTTTTTTTGCGTAATCAATGACAGAAGCTTCAATAGGGAGACAACGAGACTATGATGTGGGTAACTTGCATTTTGACTATATGAACCATTACTAGCTTATTTTGAATAGTGTATGTCTCGTCGTTAGAGGGTATTATGGTCAGTTTGTCATTGGTATAAACGCATGATTCGTATGACCATAAACAATGTGGGGCTTTGATCACTGATTTTCTGGCTTTTTCTGGTGAGTCCTTAAAGGTGTTTCACATGTTTCATCTTGTACAATTTACAGAGGAATCAATATTGTAGTAACAAAAAATATCCGTTTCATTAAATCTGCTGATATTATGTTTTTATATGGAGTATTACATAAAGCTGAAAAGTATATTTTGTAAAACGAACAAGTAACTTTTTCATTAAAATGTTGTTGATTTTACCACCAACATACATCAACTCTTCGGTGTTGGTATTTCATTTCAAGTGATTCTACAACATTTATATTATGAAAATGCAATAATTAAAATATCAGTTGTCTGAATGATTCAGCTTGATTTTTGAAGTATCGTTGGTGGTTAAAAAACGGATTCTATTTAGTTAATGATTAATACTTCATACTTGGCTACCTTTTGCTGGCCCGTGGTTAAACAAACACTTTTTAGGTGATTATGTAACCCTGACCTAATTTACCATAATAATGACCAGATATACTCATAGTTATTTGCCCGTATTGCATGTGAATGGGTTGAATTTGTTGCGCAGGTAACTCATCTCTTATCCTCCAGTTGCACAACATGCTAGTGATCCAACCTCAAACCTTGCAAGCAGAAACATCAAACTCAGCAGCAATGTCAGGTTAGTTTGCAGTTAGATGATACTCTAGTTAAATCCCATGCTATGTATTCCCAAAAAGAGTCGATGTTGCTTGTTCATGAGCGGACAAACTGCTTAAAAAGGTAACTAACTGTGGTCAAAATTTTATTTTAATCAGCCAAGTTTTGAATTTGGATGAATGGTGTTTTTTTGGATGGATTTGTAGAACAAGTGTGGTCAAAAATAAAAAGTTGTAGAACAAGTATACCCGGCGTTAGGAACCAGGTTTTGCCAAATAATCATAAATGTGGAAGACCCGGCATTCCCAACGCCGGGTTTTGGTACTTTATGTGCAGTATGTGTCGGAGATTCTTGCAAGCATTTATGAAGGCCATAGTTAGCAACTCCGGTCTTTGACCACCTTTTTCACCACCTTTAATTCCCAACCACACACTCCTAATTCCAACCAAACACTCCCACGAATTTATGACAAAAGTACCAAAGCCTGGCGTTGAGAATGCCGGGTCTTCCACTTTTGATTCTTTGCCAGGGTCCGACTTTTCAACACTGGGTATACTTGTTCTAAAAATATTTTCTTGGCCACCCTTGTTATACAAATCCATCCCAAAAAAACACCATTCATCCAAAAAATTCCCAAGTTTTCTTATGATTTTTACTAAACCAAAAAGATATTTGGTTACCTAAAATAAATAGAAATTTGCACGAAGTTGGTAACATTTTTTTGCAAATAACCCTAACTTCTGGCAGGTTTGTCACATTATTGGTTCGTTATGAATAGATGAGTAGCTTACCAAAAGAGTGAGGATTCTTGATGATATCTGACAGAATTATTGGTTGATTACCTGATCGAAGGGGTCATTTATTATATGGGTCTGGTCGGTTGTGGCATGAAATTGGCAGTTTGGCACTGCAAAACTAACTTTGTTGGCATTTTCTAATCAAGGTTTAGCCATGCCCATGGCTCTTAACAAATTCTTTTTACACCTAGTTAAAATAGTATTGCAAGTAAGATTAAGATCGGTAATGATACTGTATTGAATAGATGTTTATATATACCGGTAAGGCGGTAATTAGTATCGATACCAAAAATGAGCCAAAGTAAAAATGGAATACCGTATTGTATATTTTTGGTTTACCGTATCAGTATCAATTTTTATCATCACGCTCATAAATACAAATATACAAATTTTGTAGGCGCTCCATGTTGCCTTCTTCTAGCACAGTTTTCAAATGTGCATCATTTTTAAAAGGAATACATGGAAATCAAATATTAGTTTGACCGGATTTCAATCCAAATCATATTTATGCTCTCTCATGGAGTTATGGGTCGAAATGGCAAATAATTTTGTGGTTTGTAGGCATTATAACACTACTTTCTTTGTTGTAGGTGATAACGGATCGAATATCTTTGTTACATAATTCATCTCTTAGTTCATTTATCTATCTATCTATCAAAGATTTGGGATCTCGTCATCTGCGAGCATCTCCACAACCCAATGGAAAGAAAACATGATGCAAAGAGAAAATGCAAGATCCAATGTCAAGAAACAAGGTTCTGTTATCGCGAACACATGTTAATATGTCCATTTTTTTAATTGTACTAACGTCGTTAATGGTGACAGTTTTGGTTTTAGACCATAGAAGCCATTCAATTCATGTGTTCGAAAGTAAAGTTGTAAGAGTCCAAGAGGTTTTTGGTGAAATTCAAGTATTAAGCTTCCTTTGGATCAAATCTCGAGCCAAACTTACATTTATAACCTGGGAACAATGGTGCCAATTTCAGGTTTCATCTGTATAGCTAGTGGTGTTTTAATTTTGTATAGTTTTGGTGCAGTATATGTACTCTTTAGCCTTTTAGATGTTTTTGTATTATGATCCTAGCACCTTGCTAGATTCTAATGATATATTCGTTGCCGTTCAAAAAAAAAAAAGCAGGTAGATAAATATAAAATGGGTCAAGTAGGTTAAATATGTCAAAAAATAACTAAAAGGTATTACAACATCGAAATTTCTATATTTGAATGGGCAATCGTATTATTATATTAAAAAAGTTACTATAGTTTTAGTAGATTAATTACTACAATTAATATAGTTACGATCATATATTTAATACATTAGGTAAAAAAAAAAGGTGTTTGTGGGTTAGCCAACCATATTGACGGCAGGTAAGATGGATTCGAATATAGAATGCAAGAAAACGATGAAAGAAAAAGTTGTTAATCGCCTAGGTAAGAAGGATTTGAATATAGAAGGTATGCAGACAATGCAAGACGAGATTAGAAAGTTGAAAGATAAAGTTGTTAATATGTATTCAGACATGGAGGAAGCTGACCATAAGCGAAGCAAAGAACATAAAGGAATTAAAGAATGATATGCGTTTGTTATCTATTATGGTCTAACATTTTACTTCGGACTCCTATATATTTAATTTAATTAGCCAACTGCAAAATTACATCTTATTTGTTTTATTATGTATGTATATGTACTGGACGTATGCCCGGCGGTGGAGGTGACGGTAATGGTGGTGGCGGTGACGGGTGGCGGTGGAGGTGACGGTTTGGTGGTGGCAGCGATGGGTGATAGCGGCGGCGCCGGCGGTGATGTGGGTATTAATGTAAAAGTAATTGATGTAAAAGGGGGTAATGTAGTTATTTTATGGGTTGAGGGATTTATGTTGTAAATTATTTTATTAAGGGTATTATAGGTATATTAGGTGGAAATGGAAAAATAGAACTCATAGTTGAGGGGTAGATTAGTCAACTCTAGGCTTTTTTGAGAAAAGAGGGGTGGGGTTCCATTTTTATAAAGGAGTATAGATATAGATATGAACTTTAAGGGGGAGGGAGTACTCCCCAATTCACCAATCTTTCTCAAATAGCCACATTATTATCCAATAAAAATCTTTCACCTCATTTCACCCCAAACTTCCCCAAAGTTTACCAAAATGGTGGCATTACATTCACCAATCTTCTCCAAACTTTCCCAATTTCCACATCATCATTTTTTTCCAATTTATTTTTAATACATAAAATCTTAAACTATATAAAAAAATATATATATTTTATAAATATATATAAAAACAGTATATATATATATATATATATATATATATATATATAAAGCTTGTAATTAACAAATGGATAAAATAACAAAAGCATGATCCAAATCACGTTTGCTTCATTTTTTCATATATATATATATAACCTGCTTCATATATATATATATATATATAACCTACTTCATCTTTTCAAATTCGCACATATATTCCTGCTTCATCTTTTCACATATATATATATAGCCTGCAACCTGCTTCCAATATATATATATATATACATAGTAAACACAAAAAGAAGAAGACCGTTGGTGGGGCCCTCACGCTCCCCCTTACTCTCTTTCCTCTCGGGGTATCTCACCGAAAAACAAACCCCAAAGCTCAGTGTCGGACCCTGCCGGGCCCGATCGTCACCGACAGCCACACCGAGGGTACTCCCTCCCCCTAAAGGAAAGTTAAAAAGTGGGATTTAATTAGATTGTTTGGAGTCATGTGGAAAAAGATAAACATTGTACCGATTTATTGCTTTTGCTTTTGCTTTACAGGTTTCAAAAGGCATCACGTGACTACCCAGTACCAACTCGAAAGTGATAAAGAATATTGATAATAATTTGTTATTTTTTTTTTGAAAGGTGAATTTTGCCTGATCTTCGTGTCGCGATTCGACAGCGGGAGGTCTAGCATACGTTGTTTTAACCGGGTCCGCGCTAGAGAGCTCTCTCGAAGCAGAAATGCCTATTTCAAATACCTGATGGGAGGAAAACCCCTACTAATCTGCCCGAAGGCACGACAATTAATAGGGGAAAGCCCCCTACTAATCATTTGTTATTTAACAAAACTAACTATGTAATTTTCCTATATGCAGCCCGTGTGTTAACCCCTGAATTTTATAGAAAACGTATAATTAATATATGCACCTCCTTGATATTTATGGTAAACGTACAAATAATATATCTCCCCCTGAATTTTATCGTAAACGTACAAATAATATATGCACCCCTTGAATTTTATGATAAATGTACAAATAATATATGTACTCCTGAATTAGGGTAAATCATAAACTAAAGCGATCTATTCATGAGTAAATTTATCAATATCCCAACCTCTAATATTTAATGCAGTTGGGGCGTATTAAAGTCTATTTTGAAATCCCATAATGGAGATATTATAACAGCTCACTTTGGTGTGCCATCTTGAGTATGTAATAGTTGATCCTTTACATAAGTTGCCCATTAACCTTATATCGATGCATGGAAACTATGACATTTGTCACTACATGTGTTATTCTTTTAATATTATCATTCCCATAAATTCAATTCTTTTTTATTACTTTGCATTTTCCAATATAGTTTGTTTTTTGGTGGGTGGTTGATGGGTAACGCACAGGGGTGGCAGCTTGCCATATATTATGTAAGATGTGATTTTTATGATGCATCGGGTTATTGACTTGCTGTAGCACTAATTAACCATATTACATATCAAGTATAAAAGCTTTTGTTGGTCCAGATCGTTTAGAAAGTGTATTAAAACACTAAGCAACAACTAATTGAAAATTAAGAACACAAAGCTAATTTTCAATGGAATTCTTTATTAATGAATTAATCAAATAGTTACAAGAAGTAATGCGGAATAAAGGATTAAATAACAAATACTAATCCTAACTACTTTTCATCGACTTACAGATTCCGACTCACAGAATATTCTTTGAGTTCTTATGAAGAACTGCCGATGAATAATATTTTATGGACACAGAGTTCTAAATATTACTCAGAATTATTTCGACACCTAATAAGTGAGGATATTCACTTCCTTATATAGGCGAAATGCAAGTGGTTGCATTTCCCAAGGATAGTATACGTGTCACAATATTATTGGACACTTAAAGTATACCTAGGACTACTAAGACACGTTAATTGATATAATGTGACATATTAGATATTGTGTCTGAACTTTTGTCGGAATTTTAGTTCATCAGCGACAAATAGACTTTCAGAATGTTGATGCTGCAAAATTCTTCTAAGTCTTTATCTGTGAGTTTCATCAGCAGCAGTATCTGCATAACTTTTGCTGATGATGTGTCATCAATAATTCTGATGACGTGTCATCAATGTCTCTGTTAAATGTAATATTCCTCTTAATCTTACATTTCTTTCATCAGCTTCTTTCTTTGACTTCAGCTGATTGATCTTCTGCTGATTACATTAATGACAAAGTATAACTGCTAATAAACATGCTTGACAGTTATGTTTAACTAATTAAATTCTTAAGTCCCATTTTGAGACTAACAACTCTCAACACGAATTATCTACTAATAATATATTATTGACATATTCTTTGATTGATACATGCCATTTCATTTAATCGACACGCGTCCTTCTAATTTCATATTTAAAAATTCTAATTTTTAGATATCATAAATAATAAAATTTTTATTTTATTAAATATTTAAATATAAATACCTAATATAACTAAAACTCTTATATTAAAATTTTCATTATATTTATTGTTAGTATAATTATATATTTTACAATATATTGCTATTTATAATATATATATATATATAACATATTGCTATTTACAATATATAAATAAAACTTATTTATTTTAATTAATAAAACATGTTAAATTATTAAATAAATAATAATATATTTATGTTTTTAACTTATAATTTAATATTATTTATCCATTAACTAACCTAACTAAACGTGGTTTAAAATTTTAAAACGATACGAACCATGTTTCGCTATTATGACTTTGGATTAGGTGATACCATTACTAATATCAAAAGTAATATTAGATCTTGATGAATATTTTTATGATACATGTTTTTCGCTATTAGGCTACCATTGGAGAGACCATATGCATGTGATGGAGCATGTTCAAATATTATTTTCTTTTAAATAAAATAAAATCAATCGTAAGATATATATATAGTCAATCCGTACATCGTACGGGTATTAAGACTAGTAGTCTTATATATTGAATGCCTTAGAAAGTTTGCAAGCATTTTAATGCAACTTAGGTGACTTTTGACTCACTTAACCCATTTGGCCCTTTATCAATATAAATACAATCCAAATGGACCCATTTCAATATAAATGAGTTTGAAATTGCCTCTTCAATGCTCTGGGAGTTCACTGAAAAGTTGTATTTTGTGTGCATACATTCTTTCCAGATCAGTTGGGTATTCAGCAGCTGCGTTTGCTCTTGCTGTTCTTGAAGGCAGCACACAAGCAGGTGTATGGTTTCCAGAAGAGGTACACATTACAGGCACATAAACAGTTGAATGAACTTGATAGGGTTCCATACATTTATGATTTCCACTATCTGTATAGCCTGAAGGGATTGCCATTGAAGCTCGGGAACTTCTCCTTGAACGTGCTTCACAAGGAACAATAAATTTTGCAATGCACAAGTAATATTCTTCCCTTGCTTCCATAATGCACAAGTCTAACAGATTGTCTAATTCTATATATGTACAGTTAATTCCAAAATAAAATTGCCATTCATCATGCTGTTGTCATGTCAATAAAGACAAAAAATTGAAGTAATTTAGTTATGGTTTTGTAACCGGTCCGGTTCTTTCCGAAATAAATACCCAAAAATTCGTTGCTTTGCTAGGATTCGAGCCCGGGTGGCGTGGGTATAAGGATAGCGCTTTGCCAAATGAACTAGGAGCTCATCTGTTTTATGATTCCCCCTGTATTAAATCTATCAACTGAGTAAACTAAAAAATTGATGAAAAATCTCCCCTGCACCTGGAATCGAACACGCAACCTCAAGTTACAAGGGAAAGGGGGCAAGCCAGTGGGTCTACGAGCAAATTTGTGTTATTTTTCAACAAATGTTCAATATAAACCTTTAAGTATTTCTATTTTTTAAAAATATTAAATATAAAGGATCGGTTTTTCAGGTCCGGTCCAACCGGTTGGACCGTGAACCGCCCACTAGGCTGGTTCGATGTCTGGTCCGGTTCTGAAAACATTGAATATACATACAATTTATTGGGTCCAACGTTTAATGGCCCTTTAAGCAAATGATTTGTGAAGATAGATGAAATAATTGATTTATAATAGGAAAAAACTTTTCTGCAAAAAAACTGCACTTATTATTAATCTTTCTTTATGTGTGCAGGTCTCCATGGATGGTGGAAACAAATCCAAAGGAGGTTGGACTTGGAATATATGTTTAATATCTCCACAAAATTTTCCAGATTCACCATACATCATAGTTTGTTATAGAAAACATGACCAATTGAATTTGTGCACAGTTGAGACCTGATTGTACAAAAAAACAATATGATATTTATTAATTAATAAACACAAAGTTATTGTTTAGCAAAAATGCCAGATCACTCACATGCCATTGAAACATATAAATAAAAATAAAAAATAAAAAAATCTTCTCCTGTTCCAGTGCCTGGAAACTGTACAAACTCACAATACAATGCATATGCACACCACACATCTTCTAATATGAAGGATTGCAGTAAACCCAGGATGCATCAGTCATACAGCATACCTGTCTCTGTCAAAGGTACAAGTCGGTCAACATCCCTTTTGTTGACCAGTATACCTGATTTGTGTTAGTAACTTTATTAGCATTGTAATACACACAACATGTTCTTTCTAAATCCAAGCCATCTGCCAGATTCTCAACCTTAAAGACCGGTAAAAGCCCAGAACTTTCATTGGACTTCTTTTATCCCCAAAGTCGTTTTGTTTTCCGAAACCTTAATTGCTATGCATGCTAGACTTGTACACTCAACTTAGGGTTTGGACTTCTAGATTTCCTCAGTGGCAAACTTCTTTAGAGAAACCCATTAATAGTGTTTAGAATACCTGTGAGACTCTTGCCATTGACGCCGGCTCTCACTTCGCTCGTATACAGAATTTTGGACATCTGTAGCCATTCTTGATAAGTTGCTTCTAGTAAATCTACTGGTTTCATTTCTCATCTCTTCATCTTCATCATATCGTGACCTCTAGAGAAAGGATTAATCGAACAAGTTAACATACATGCATTGAAAAAAATATTGACAGAGAGAGAGAGAACCTTGGAAGGGTTGGAAAGAACAGCATATGCTTCTCCAATCATTTTGAAAAGCCTATCGGCATCTTTGTGCACATTTTCAGCTATTTCCTTCCATAGCCCATCATCTCCATCATCACTTCTAATGAGTGACTGGGCAGCCTACATCACCAGAACATGACTGTTAGGGAAGGTGAACCCAATATAGAGGTGGCAAAATTATCTAGGTCGGGTAATGGACAACTTTTAGTACGTTTTGGGTTGACCCAAAATTGTGATGTTTTACATCAGCAGTTAGCATGTCAAGCATGATTGAAACATACATCAAATCAACCCATTCATAAGTATGATACATTATGCACAACTTTGGACTTGTTAGAGATCAAACTGCATTAAAATAAAACGATTTAAGTTCTGTTTAAGATAAAATTATGGCAAATTTAACTTTTTGGCCCATTTCATTTTTAACTGTTTGCTCACTAAAGATAAAACATACATTGAATCGACCCATTCACAAGTAAATGAGTCAGATTGCGACCTCTGCTCAACTAAATTTCAGAAGTGGGGTACAACCTTATCTGGATGATGTCTGAGTGCAGCTTTCCTATATGCCTTTTTAATATCCGGCGCAGAAGCAGTTGAGTCAACTCCCCTGTTAAGTTTAAAACAAACTCATCATTACTTGATAAAAGTACACATTCTATAATGTTACAATGCTTGATGAAAATAACTTACAATATGATGTACATATTTAACGGGATTCCCTTTCTGGATTGCTCTTCAACATTAGCAAGCTGTAATTGAGTTTGCTTGAGCTCATTCACAAGGCTTAATTTCTCTGATGCTCCAGATAGATCACCGTTTTCTTTCACCTGTGTTGTTAGAAGAGAGACCACTCTCTGTAGATCTTTTAGTGCCTGACCATAGTCTCTAATCATCTCATATAAGCTGGCTCGTCTAGATATTGCCTGCAATATGATTGTTATATAATCAAATCAATTTCTTCTATAACCACTTGAAAAGTAATGAAAAAAAATATGGTCTTTTAAGATGGAGATGATGGTGTTCATGAGTGACAAATGGTTACAAAATGCTACTAATGTAATACAAAAACTAGTACTCAATCTCAGGATAGTGACAATTCAACCCATTTAAACAGGTCACACAGATCAAGCAGGTTGAAGGTAGTCCAAGATCTATTTTTGATGCATCAACCTCCCAAATAATCTGTTTTTGTTTATATTTAAAAAGATTGAATAGAAATGTTTGTTGATCAACCTGACCCGGCCTACTAAGATCTGCACAAAAAATGACATGTTTCAGGTCATGTGTTGACCCATTCCGTGATCCACCCATCTTGCCACCTCTAACTGATACCACGGGGCCAAAGGAAACTTGTGAGTTGTGACAGGTGCATCACAAGGGTGTCCCATGGGTCAGCCATTCTAGTTTTAATCTTACAAATGAACACATGATGCATAGCACAAACCTTAAGATAGTGTGGATCAAGGGCTATAGCTAAGCTGCAATCTGCAATGGCATCTGTAATTTGACCCAAACATCTGTATGCTGCAGCTCGGTTGCAAAAACATACTGATGCAAATGGACGAGATTCAACATTGCATGATAAAGCAGCAGTGTAATGTTCAACTGCTTCTGCATGCTTTCCGGATTTGTATGCTTCATTTCCTGCTGTCTGCACACACAAACAGAGATCTAATTATACAGAATTATGCTACCTCCGAATTACATATATTGTAATTTGTAGATATACTATGCCATTATAAACATACCATCACAGATGATACTAGCTTGGTAATGACATGACAATGAGCCTTATTTTTTATAATTTTTTAAACTAATTTGTCCATTTCCCATACGATATATTTTCTTAAAATAAAATACAAATGACACCAATGTATAATGCACGTGTCATTCTTTATTCACATAGTAGATTTCTTAAAATTTAAGAATACTTTTGGCAATCAGCAGGCTTGAGGCCTAGAGGTAATTAGGTGGCCCATCACCAAGAGGTTCAAGTCTTCAAGGGTGGGTGATGTGTGCCTGTGTGTCTTTTCCGATTATAAAACAGGAAATACTTTTGGCAAAGGCGGCATAATAATTTGTAGGCCAAAACCAAGGCGAAAATAGTAATTTATGATTGAAAATGTGCAAAAAAGGAATATGTTGAATGCTTTTGTGGTCAACCAAAGATGGTTTTAAAGTTTGAAACCCATATAGCCATACCTTATGAGATAAAAGCTCACGTATTGTATCAGCTAAAGGAATGGCTGATTCCTGACTTGTATTTCCTACCCTGGAAAACAATTACACGAGAACTTTAACTTTCATGTTGTCTGATTAAAACCTGTTGAAGAGAAACACCGGACACGGAAAAAAAAACAGTCTTCTGGGATTTGTAATGTTACATTTATAACTGCAAAAAAGGGGAAATGATACCTCTCAGCATTAAGGCCTGAATTATCGTGTTTGTTGATATATTCAAGAGCATCATCTAGCCTTCCTAAATAAAAGTAGGCTTTAATAATAAGATGTGGTTTCCATGAGTCTGTAGACGTGTTCACTTCATCAGAAGTAAGAGTGTGCTCGCACACCTGAATCACTTGTTCAAACCTCCGCAGCTGCAAAATCAGACATAAGTACTCAATATCTATGACATATATATAAGATAACTTTGACCCACTTAATCCATGAGCTCATGCAAACACCCCCTAGACATTAACCGGCACAAATTTTAGCTAGAGGTAGGAAAATTGGGCAGGTCAAGTGAGTTGTTAAATAATATGTCAAAATTAATGGATATGTTTTGTGCAGGTCACATGGGCCAGCCGGACGGGTTGGGTTAACAACCAGGAACACTTTTTGTCCAAAATTCTCTTAGAACTTAATCTTAATTAGTGTATTAAATAAGATTAAAAAAATTGTATTCCAAAAAATTTAAATAAAGCAATTTAGGAGGTTGTAAAAACTGTCACCTTTAGCTTTAGTCTTTGTGAAAAGTTATTTTAGGAACCCCTAAAAGGTTATGAACTTTTAGGAACCCTTTTAAACTTTTTAAATCAATCTCAACCATTGATTATTCTTTACATGGTGATTGTTTTTTG
>JAOEHQ010009165.1:0-16788 GCA_025447715.1 Asclepias incarnata
CACATGTAACCCTTGATTTACCTTTGGAAGCACCTAAGTTAGGTGCTTCCGGAAGCATATTGGTTATTCCCTTAGATCAATTGGTGGAAGGGGATATGTAGTTTCATTGGGCTGATGTTTGATTCTTTGCTTAAACGGTTTTATTTTGCCAATGAGCTCTTAGTCTAGTGGTCCAAAGAAGAGGTGAGAGGCTTTGTCCCTCTGAAGGTCCCGGGTTCAAATCCGGGCATTGACATTTTATCATTAACTTGGAGAAAACTAACTACTAACAACTAATATTTGTCGTTAAAAAAAAGGGCTAAATGTGAATAAATGTATCCAATCTATCATTTATTTTTTTAGTATGTAGTGTATTTCCAAATGGCCTAGCTAATGTATGTACTAAACTTTCGATTTTGGCTATTGCATGTATTAACTGACCTCTTCGTCAAGTAATTATTTGTAATATTTCAATTTTTGTATGATTTTTCCCCCCCTAACAACCATATAATCGACCATGTCACCTGCCGAATCATCATAGTTGGTGCTATGTTAGCGATTTACATGTTATATGAGATCAGTTACATACAATAGATAACAAGAATTGGAAATTTAATACACAGATCGATTAGACTGTTTGGAAATATATACAATTGTAATATGAGATAAATTTGATAAATGCTTAATATGTAATGTTAACTCTTCCCCTCTTCTTTTCTTTCAGGTGTTAAATTAATCTCTTAGCTAGAGCTAAAAATGGATATGCATTTTGGTTATGAGCCATCTTCGGCTGCTGCATCGGTCTACTCTTGTAGGCCAGAATCTGAGTTCAAAACCATGTCCAGAAGGTCTTCATCTGTTGCAGACACATTTCAGGAATTAGAAAGTGTTGGAGAAGTAGTTACACGATTTGAGCTCGATATGGCATGTGTTTGTGAGAAGCTGGCCAACTTAAACTTACTCTTGATGCATATGGAAACCATTGAGAGTGAATTTGAGTCCCTTGTATCTGATATGAATCCAAAGATGAGTGACCTAGAATTCAAGGCATTGGAATTCGACTTTTTATCTGGCTTTCTGAATTCCGAGGTTAGTGTATTAGAAACTGAAATTTCTAATGTTCAGAACGACGAGAGTAATATGCAGGAGTTTATATCTTCAAGCAAATTCTTGGGAGATACTTCCATGGAACAAGAAGATATGTTGCGTGATTCAGAAAAATCATTGAAGCAATCAATGGATCAGCTCTTAGAATTAAAAATGCGCGCTGCCATGTTTGAGAAGAATGTTTCAAAATTTGCTGGAGGAGAAACTCGTAATATTCTTATCGTGCATATTTACATTTCAACAGGGGCGTCTCCAGTTCTTTAAAAGCGAACTTCTGAAATATGGTCTTAATTGTTGTATGTTCTACACATTAATACTAGGCTATAATATGATTTAAATACGATTTAATTTGACATATTTGCTTAATATTTATCTCAAAAATAGTCTGTCTTTTCTTTTTCAAAAACGGAATATATACAAAGACAAACAAAAATGGGGCCTTAATTAAAAGATTAGCGCCCTGGATTTAGCAGTTTTATATTGAGATATACCTTGTATTTAGACCAATGATATGTGTACTCATTTTTCATATATAATACGTATGTTTTTCAGGTACAACAGACAAGGATGATTCAATAGAGTCCTGCAACAACGATCTTCCCGAACTCAAAGACAAAATGAATGTGCAGACTGTGGAACATCAAAGACATATTTTGAGGATGCTCGAGAAATCCTTAGAAAGGGAAATAGAGTTTGAGAAGAGGGTATCTGAATCAACTCAGATTGAGGAAGCTTTAACGATGAGGTTGCATTCTTCAGAACAAGATATTCTTTTAGCCGAAGAAGAAACTATACTCACCTTGGAAAAGCTTTATGAAGCTGATCACACATCCGAGATCTTGATGGGAATCTCCAAAGAATTGTTGAGCACAATCAAAACGTTGCAAGTTGATCTTAAACATTCAGATTCTAAACATCAAGAAACCGTTGCATTGAAAGAGCGTATTGTTAAGGCAGAGCGACGGGCTGAGAATGCTGAAACGAAATGCAAGTTGCTAACAAAGGCTGGTAGTGAGATCAAGAGTTTATCTGAACAGAAGGTGGGTATGCTTGAGAAAAAGCTGATGGATACTAAATATAAGCTAAAACTTAGCAAAAGTCGTAGAAATAGTTTCGAGGACATGGATTCGATGGTGGTGATGATGGTGGAAGTGGGTGGAGTTGCAGATGATTATTATTCAATTCCTAGATTTCACTGAAACGTACATTTAAGTTATATATGGTGTAGAGTAGTACATATATATACATCTCGATCTATTAAATCGATCGTTTGTGTTGCTTCATTGAAAGTTCATTTGTTTTTTCTTTTGACAACTTGAATACTACTGTAATTAGTTGTATTTACAATCCCATATGATTACAACCAATTAGTACAAGGTTATAGGATCATATAGTCTCATGTCTTTAATTAATTAAGAAATGGAGTAACCATCTCCAATGTAGCTTAGGGGAAAGCGTTCTGAAGGTTTTACAAAAGTTTCGGGTTCGAACCTCACTATATACCTTTTTTTTTAATCTATAAATGGTTTGCTGATTTAAAAAAAGCATGTGAAAACACGTTTAGCAAATCCATGGTAAAAAAAAAAGCAACTTAAAACGGGGTTGGCAAATGGCAAACCCATTTTAAAGTTTATCAACGTCATGTTCTAATCTTAAATGTTGGTGTTACATGAAGAGGGAAATGTGAGAAGACCTCGAAGGGTGGAACATGGAGAGACTTCTTGGTGAGAACGACTCGTTTGACCTCCAAACAGCAATGGCGTTTGGAGGAGTGGGAGATGGGTTGACGTGTTTATTGAGACCGTCCACACAATGTTATTTGTTTATCTATGATTTTTTGGGTTAAGTCATTATTTATGAATTAATTCAAAAACAAACATAGACTACCTGTTATATTAAGAAACCTCTTTATGAAGTCAATTAAGTCACAAACAAACTTAATCCAATGATTGTTATAAAGGTCAAAAAAGTAATGCCTGGCTAAAAAATCAGGTTGCCAAATTCGTGTTAAAGTCACTTTTCTCATGTTGTGTTTCCTAAACCCATTTTCACATTATTTTTTAAACCCGCTTTATAGACTAGCGTCCACTCATACAAGGAATCATTTTAACTAGTTTTGTAAATTATTTGGTTATCCCACTAATTCTCATAATAATCTCTTATAAAAACACTGCCTTTAAAAGAGAAAAATCATACAACAAAAAATGTGTTTTTTTATATAATAATAATAAAATAAAATAAAACTAAGATTGTGTTTAGAGAAAGAAAACTTATTTTAGTTTTCTTTATTCATTTTACAAGAAAATAAAAAGTTGTTTTTTTTTTAATTTTTGGAAAACCTTTAAAAACTTAAGAAATACATTTAGTTTCAAGTTGAAAATGAAATGAAAAATATTTAAAAAAAAGGATAAAAATGAGTTTTACAAGGAGAAGTTATAAGTTGGAAAACTAAGTTTTCTGTTTAAGTGAAAAATTATTTTGGAAAAAAAATCACATTTCAACACGTTTTAGGTTATTCATGTTTTCCGTGAACACTTTTCTAAAGCTCGAGGCACCCTAAAAATCTCATACATACGTACATAAAAGTACTAAGGAGCCGTTTGATATATGGTTTTGGAATGGGGTTTTAGGATTTGGATTGATATATATTGTTTGTTTCATTAAAGTTAATAAGTATATGGATTTTAGGTTTAATATTCTCTAACAATAAACATTTTAAAAATGGACTAAAGAAGAGGGTTTTGAAGAAAACATACAAATTTATGTGTCCTTAAAATCTAAAAAGAAAACATACAAACTATGCTTTCAAGATAAATATATAAAACAAATTTATATTTTCGATCTTTCATCTATTTTACACATACACATATAATTCCTCATTTATCTATAGTAAGTAACTAAAAGCATATATGTATTCTTTTATCTTAACTTTATTTCAAACCTAAACCCATTGGTAAACTCGAGGACCATTATGTAGCAATAGAAAAGCCAAAGGTAAAAAGTGTAAATAATGTGAAAAAGTGAAGAAACAAATGAAGAGATGACTCACACTGTGAATGAAAACAGAATCATCAGATTTAATTTGTAACTGCACATCATATTTATTTATATATCATAAAAATAAAAGCCGAAACCGACAAAGTTTCTTCCATCAGGTTTTTGATTTAATTTTTCTTCCCCTTGATCTCGCTTACAGTTTGTTTATGTAATAATTTTATTTATTATGTTTAGGTTTTTAAGTATATATTATTTTAAACTTAGTAGGAAAGAGATGCAAAATTAGTATAGGCCATTAATTACCATTAATATATATCGTTTATATTATAATGTGATTATCATTAGTAATACTTAATGTGGAGTTGGGAAACATTAATTTATTTTCCAGTAACATAATAATTTCAATTATTGTTATTGTAAAAAAAAAAAAAAGGTTTGAGGAGGAACCCTGTCCCCGGTACCATGATCTCCCTGTAAGGTTTTTTGATGCCGGTGAAATACTCCATTTAATGCCCACATGATCTGGGCACAAGATTGAAACCGCGTCATTTAAGTCTTCTCATGTGGGCCTTAAGCTTCATTGGTAATGGGTACCCACTTCATCTATGATGGATGGGTAATTATTGTTACTGTACCTATATATATATAATATGTGACATGGAATCGGTTATGATGATGTGGCGGTGTATACGTTGTTAAAATATGGTCACTTGATGAAGAGGTTATTGGATACACACTATAGCAATTAGCAAGCTTTGAATGTTTAATACATATGAAAGGACTTCTGTGTCCAATATATATGATTGTACATTCTGCTGTAGTTTGCCCAAATACAAAATCTGGCTTCTACTTTTGTGGGCGATAAATCGGAAGTGTGAAATTGGTCACTGCACTTCATTTTCTTTAATACGGCTTTTTGTTATGGATTGTTGAGATGAAACAAAGAGTAGTGTAACTGATATAAGCTCTTGATAGAAACTTGCGAGGTGAATTAATAGAATCTTCAAACACGCTATGTTCAGTAACTGGCTGTAGAAGTGTAGATGACTAGACGTATTTTGTAGTTGTAGTACTAGTCTTGTAGATAGTAGTTCGTAAATTTTGAATGTTATGTTAGCATACTATTATATAACAGTATAAGCATATTTCAATCATATAAGTATAATAAATGTTTCTAAGTTTATATTGGATGTGAACTTTAAGTATTAAAAAATTAGTAAATGATAAAATTGTCATTTAAGTAAAAAGTCGACTGCATTAATTGCACTTTTATTAAACTGTGTGCTTTCGTCCGGTGAACAATTAATCTGGCATGGAGGGAGTATGGTATTTATTCGTGGTAAGAGCTATACTATCCCTCACCTCTCTTTTTATCTTTCAGGTTTTGAATTTGAGTTCATAGTTGGACCCTTAAGATGGATGCTGCCACTAATCGTGATGCATCTTCTCCTCCGTTATCTCTTTATTCTGGTGGGCAAGAATCAGAACTCAACAAGAGCAGCATATCCTTAAAGACTTCTTCTCGCGGTGATACATTACTAGACTCGGAAAGTTCTGGAGAGATTTTAGCAAGATATGAGCTTGATATAACTTGTATTTATGAGAAGCTGGCAAACTTAAACATGCTATCGCTGCATGTGGAAAGTATGGAAAGTGACTTTGAGGCCTTTCTTTCTGACATGGAGCCTGAGATGGCTATCAAGGCACTAGAATACAACCTTTTATCTGGGTTTTTGGATTCGGAAGTGAGAGTGCTTGAGACATATATATCTGATCTTCGGAGAGAAGAAGTGAATGTAAGGGAGTTTCTGTCTTCACGAAAACAGTTAGGGGAGCTCATGGGGATGGAAGACACCTTGCATGATTCGGAAAAGTCTTTGGAGCAGTCGCTGGAGCAGGTTTTAGAGATAAAAACACGATCTGCCAAGTTTGAAAAAAACTTGTTAAGATTTGCTGGAGATGAAGACTACAGAGAGTCCTCAAACAACAGTGATAATCTAGAACTGAAGGAGACTTTGAAAATGCAGACTGCGGAACATCAGAGACATGTTTTGATGATGCTTGACAAAGCTTTGAACAGAGAAATAATTTTGGAGCGGAGGGTGAGTGAGTTGGGTCAGGTGGAAGAAACTTTGACAATGAGAGTGCGCGTGTTAGAACAAGAAGTTCTCAATGCCGAAGAGGAAGCCGAAACGGCCTTGGAGAAATTCTATGTAGCAGGCCACACATCTGACCTCCTAATGGAAACATCCAGAGAATTAATAAGTAAAATCAAGATGTTACATTTTAATCTAACTGGTTCAAGTCAACGAGAAGAAGAACTTAAAGGTACTGTACTGAAACTCGAAAAACATGTTGCAGAATGTGAGAGTCAGCTGGTAAATGAGAAAGCATCTGCAGAACAGATTGTGGAAATGGAAAACACGATTAAAGATCTAAGAGAGCAAATAATTGAAGCAGATAGCAAGGTTATGAGCTCTTCCAAGGATACATATGAGAAAGTGGTTAAACTTGAGACAGAATTGAGTGATGCCAAAGTTAAGCTACAACATGCAGAGGCATTAAATGAAGCTATCCAGGAGGAAAAAATCATGTTAAATTCCACGATCAAAGATATGGGTGATGTGATTGAAGAGATGAGGAAAAAAGTCATGCGAGCTGAAACTAATACTGTGACTGTGGAGGACAGGTGTATTTTCTTGTCCGAGTCAAATGAAGACTTAAGGAAGGAACTTAGTCTTGTTAGGGGTAGGGTTAAATGCTTAGAGGCATCCTTGCATCAAATGGAGGTGACGAAGAAGGAATCTGCTAAAGACATAAGTTTTCGTTCCGAGTTGTTAATGGATATGGCAATGCAGATGGCACTTGAAAGAGAACGCCTCCAAAAACAGGTTTCTGATTTTAATATTTATTTAACATTTCTCCCATGGTTCCGTTGAATTAGTGTAATGCAACAGATATAGCCTTGAAAAATATAATCCCGTTTTATCTTTGTGTTTTAATGATTTAAAGTATGCCCGCAGATATCTTCCTTGAAACAGGAGAGCAAAATCTTGGTAAAGTGTTTAATGAAAAAAGATGCAAGTCCTGCTGTAAAAGTGAGCCATGGTGATAAAGCTAACAACTTCACTACAGAAAGCAAAGCAGCCTTGTCAACCAATTTTGAGGTAGCTTATTTGTTGCTTTCTTGTAGCAACTTTTCCCCCTTAGCTCAAGTTTTATATATACACATCTTACACTATGTTGTGGCTTCTAGACTTGCCACTCAAAGGTGTTTATAATTAACAAGTCAACTAAAGAAAAAACAAATAAGGGTATCTAACGAGTGCGTAGGTGGCTTGACTTCGTGTGAATTGGGTGACTTGGCTGCCTTTGATTAATTGACTGATTTATTTATTTATTTTTTAATTTTATATATATATATTTTTTTTGTTTTTGTTCAATTTGGGTGCATCTAATCTATGCCACTCATTGTCAATGTTGGCTTTTGGTCAATAATGTGGCATGCAAAATATTCATTACATATATGCATTATATGAATTTTTCAGCTAGAGAAGGCACATGACGAGGTTGTAATGGACTCCCCTGAGACTGTAAGAAACATCGATGCTAGGCAGATTAGTCCAAAAGACCTTCTGAAAGTACTCCTCATTATAATCGTTCCACTACTTGGCATACTTCTTTATGGAACTAAGGTTCGTTGAGTACAACCAGCACATGACTTTCAGCATCAGGTTCATCCAAAGTTCCTGGTCAAGAATTTTTCATAATCTGAGATAAAAAGAAAAGTGCTTATGTCACATATTACCTAGTCTTTTTGGAAACTTTTGTTGCATTTTTGCAAATCAGCCAAGATCGGGTTCTATTTCGTCAAAAGAGCTCAAGCACCATCACAAGGGCAGGCCTTTTCCATAGCTGAAATTGAAAAATACAACGCAATATGAAAATATAATTGCATGAGGTGCAAGTAATCATAGCAATCTGCTACTAGTTTGTATTTATAGGTAGGCAGATAAATAGCTTGCTGGTAGAAAGTTGTTTATGAAAGCTTTACGGTTTAAACTTGGTTTATATGAATGTGACGCAATGTTTAGTATAAACAGGTTTATGTTTGTGGTTCTCTTTTCAAGGCGTATAGCCGTATACCATGTTTAAACTTCGAGTTGTTCAAAATCAAGTTTGTTAAGTTATTGAATTTTGGTTTGGAATGACTTTGTGTAACATTTGGTGCATCATTTAGAATACTTGTGTTCTGATCAAAGCGGGATTATTACTATATTTAATGTAAACTAGTAAGTTCAACGTGCCGCCCAACGGGCGGCGTCGGTGTTTGAAGCGTATTGTGATACTTAGCTGAATATTTTTTGCCGTGTAAGAAAGTTAGTTCATGGTAGGAATGCATGTTTAATGGCATATAGAATATATATTAAAGGTGATAGCCCCCTTTTCTATACCATCTTTAAAAAATCTCACACATTCGGGTTCAAACAAAAATTACAAAAACCAAATATATAAAGGGTAAAAAGGTTGGGGGTTAAATAATGTGGTTATGGACAAAAATGAAAAGTCAAAAAGTTTGGGGGGTTAGATAAAAAGGGCAAAAGCTTCGGGGTGGGGCAAAAATGGAAAGAAAAAGGTTTGGGGGTTAAAGCGAAAATGGCAATACGACAAAATTTAAGAAGAAAAAATGAAAAGTCAAAAAGTTCGGAGGTTAAATCGAAAATCATAGCTAGGAAAAAGTTAAAGACAAAAACGAAAATTCAAAAAGTTTGGGGGGTTAAATAAAAAGGGCAAAAGCTTAGGGGGTTAAATTAAATATTGGAATAGGACAAAAGTAAGAAAAAATGAAAAGACCAAGGACCAAAAGCGTTAAAAACCAAAAAGCTTAAAAAAAAGGAAAGGTTAGCGCCATGTGGCGCGATCCTATTGCCCGGGTTACTGTTCATTGCGATGGTTATTAGTGTAGGTATATAATGTGTTAGTGAATCAAGTCAATTCAATCCACATTTAGATTAGAATAGAAATTAGATGAAAAAGATTAAGAAAAACATACAAAGATCCAAGTTTTTAGTGTTGTTAATATTTTGGTTTAGTTATGTATATTATATTATGTTATTAGGTGAACTTTTTAGATAAAAAGTTGATTAATCATATCTACCTTAAAATATTTCAATCTACTTTCTTTGCAAAATTTATATAACCGTTTGATTCACAGATTCTGATGGAATATGATGAAATTGAAGTGGAATTTTATTCCGTAGTACTTTTGGTAGTCAATAAATGAAGGAATATCATTCTATTATTTGATATTCTTATACATATCAGAATATTGCATTCATATGCTAAAATACATTTGTTTTGGTCGTGCAAACGGTATGGGACGGTACCAGTCCCACGCCCATCCTTAATTTCTCCCTAATTTCTGTTGCCAGCCTTAGGTGCAACAAGGTGCAAATAAGAGGTATAAAGGGATACGGAGTATAAATGGTGAGGTAAGAATGTAAACTTTTTTAAAAATTTAACTTTTTGTAGCACCAAAGATTGGTGCTTTCAACCGTACCTATGCTTTCCCCTGTTAATATAGCATCACCTCCAATTTTCTGGATACAACACGAGGAACAACTCATCTTGATCTTCCCAAATTTTTTGTATAATATCATCAATTATATATCCTTTCCAAAATAATTCATTCCATTGTTCCTGTAATATCTCTTGCAGAAGATTGAAGAAGTACAAGATGATAACATCCATTGAAGAAAAAATTGTGCTGCTACGATCACCACCACCACTTTCAATCCCACCACCACCGGCGATATATTCTAAATCTTTGGCGGAGTACAAGCTTCCCGTATGTTCCCTTATGTTCTGTTGCAAAGATATTTTCTTTCTCCCTTTGTATACTTCATTTCTGTTTGCTCCTATCTCTTCAAATCCGCTGAAAACAGTGACGTTTTGCTTTTCAAAACCCGAACCCCGCAACTAGAAAGCGCGTGTAGGCACCCAATCCCAGCTAAAACCAAAGTAACTTTACCCGCAACTAAATTGAAATTATGTCATCATAATAGAATACCGAAATGTTCGCAGGACAAATGTATAACTATATTGTATGTCACATGAAACCAGGATATATATTAGTGTCCTACACCTCCACAAAAGGGTGAAAATTGTTCTACAAAGTTGAAATGGATCAACCAACTAATTCTGAAACTATCTGAAAACCTGATGTACAGAGTAATGGAACATTATAGGAGTACATAAGCATTCTTGTTCGTTTATGCACCTGGTTGTACTTCATTGAGACGAGCAAGTTCCTTCTCCCAGTTTAAACCGTTCATCTGACGTCCAAATGGTACAATCAGGTTATATCTGAAAACCTGCCAAATTCATCGTTCGACTTAGAATATACATGGTAATGGAAGAAATAATAAGCTGCCAAATGTGAGAATTCCCGCTAGGTTCCTAATGCCCCATCTTGGTAACCCCAGATGCTAAAGGATGTTGAATAGATTTTATTTACATAGGATTCGTCTAATTCATAAAATTAAAGGTAACAACATCAGCTAATGGGTCAAAGACAAGTTGGGTTGCCCACCAACATTTTTCCAATTTTTGAAGTTTTGAATGATGATTATTAGTTTTAATTATACTATCAATATATTATCTAAATTATGTGAATAAAATGACTTAAGAGACAAAACACTTGAATCAATACGGTGTTCAAACTATTCGACTCTTTCCACTTCTAGGTAAACTTTTATGTATGACTCATTCGACCCATTAGACAAATGATTAATCCAAATCCAAATTTCAAGTACATGGTTGACATTGCCACCTCTAAAAAACGGTAGCAAAAGCAGAGCTAGGGAGCTTGTGAACAGGGAAATTTTGGAGAGGAGGTTGCTTATACTTAAATAAAGTATATCTTTTTGATGGGATAAGGAGCTGCCTACTGTATAAAACTTTCGAGATCGAAGTTATTATTTTTGTCTAATAAAGGCCCCTTATGAAGAAGATTGGCAATGAAACATTGAAACTTAAGGCCATTAACCTCCTTTATCTGTTTTCTCTCTGAAATCTGTTTATAGATAGTGTTAACTTTCATCTTTGAATAATTACACAATACAGGGAAGATAATAATGAACATCCTCACAACACTTGTTGGGCTACAAGCAAATTGTTAAACCACATTAATAGAGTTCAAAGTAGCTCATATTCTCCACCATTGGAAGTGTTCGTGACTAAAATTTCGCGACGACTAACGATCAGAAGTAGCACCAGCAATTTTAAACCATGAACTTACAAATGGGTTAGTTTGGATGACTGACAGGTTAATAATTTGCTACAGAGAAACGGATTGAATCACAAATATCCCCAAACTGTAACTTTAATCCATACAACCTCCAAAGAACCTTAACTAATAAATGTCGACTAAGATCTTACTAATAGAGTTTTTCTAATCTTAGTGTAGTTAACACATTAAATAGTTATAAGAAGAAGAGGAAAAATAGACAGTAAGGTATTTTCAGGTCGATCCAACCCAACCTAAGTTATTTCAATCAGCAAGCTAAAGTTACCTGCTTTAACCCGTTCTGTATCGACATTTCCAAACCCACCCACTTTGCCACCTTTATTAATGACAATCAAATAAGTAAGGGCCACCACTGACCTTATCGTTGATGCTGCGTATCTGAACTTTCAAAGAAGTTGAATATTCATGCCATGTGGACATATCACCATTCTCTTTGCAACTCACTGCTTTCTTTAAGGTTAAGCGCCATGTGGCAATGTCATTCCTGATTCCTTTGTTAAGTTCAACCCACTCGGGAGCACAGTTATTCTTTGACAGTATCCGATATAATGTATCTTCAGCTGGATCAGCATGAGGATTGCTATCCAAGTTTAGGGGCTTTCCTTTCCCTGGTAGGTTTTCAAAATGGCCCTCCTCCATAGAACGCCAAATCCTTTGTTCCACAACATTGATAATGTCTGTCTCTGATCTGATCATATGTAGATAAAAATAATAAAAATCAGACAATAAGTGACTAAAAGTAGCTTCAAACAACTACGCAATGTAAAAAAAAGTCAATTATCATGTGGCATATCAGGAAATTTAACAAGATTGGGCACCGTGGTAACAATTTAGTTTAGAATCTAATTGCACCAAATCTTTTCAACTTGTCATGTTCGGCTATTGTGTGTATCAAGATTTCAGACCCTCAGCGAATTTATGAAACTTTCAACTCTCACCATTTTATGTATCAAACTTTCAAATTTCACATTCTACACATGCGACCTCTTATAACTTGTAAAACCATGCCATTGTTCCAGTTTTGATGAAATGGCAACCTATACGGCCACCATGTCAGCAAAAATATATGTTACCTAGTGAAGTGGTAACATGAAGCATACAATAGCAAATAAGTCCAAGTAACAGATGGTTTGAAACTTGGAAACACACAATAGTAAGAGGTGACAAGTTAGATACATTTTGGTATACTTAACCCACAACCTTTTTTTTTTTTGATAATTTAGTAACTACAAACCACTATAAAAGATTTAGGGAACGTTAGTGTATAACTAACTAAGGTGGCATTTGTTTTCAACTCAATTGGCTTAATCAAAAAATGATGTTTGTTTGTTTGTTTTGTACTTCTTATATAAAGAATGATTGACCATTATAGAAGTGTTGTTGCATCCATTAAGTAGTTGATTTTCACAACATGTCTTTTACAACAACTATGCATAATCTACACAGACTCTAATTTTCTACACAGACATTTTATCCAAACAGCACTTGATGGATAAAAAGACAAGCAAGCCATATTGTATGAGGGGTCAACCGAGATATTATTGTGACTTGAAGTCAAAATTGATTCTGATTTTTATTAAAGGGTATATATGGAGTATTCAAATCAGATAAAGAGATCTAATTAAGAAAACCAGTTTTTGTATAATGTCTCTTTAATTAGGATAAGTTTTTGATAAGTATGTATCTGGCATAGAACATTCTATTGTGTGTATCTAACTTTCAAATATTGCTATTGTATGTAGTTGGTGATACCTTTGTTGACGTGACACCCAGATAAGTTGTCACGTGGGATCCATACAAAGTTGCCAAGTCATCAAAAGTGCAACCGGATAAAAGCGTCAGATACACACAATAAAAGCGTTCTAAAATGGATATTTTCATTAGATTTCACCAACCATCTATTAGATGGACTGGTATCTGCCACTTGTGATATCGAGGGCCCACTACAATGAAGCCTCTTCAAAAGTGTATTAGCACCGGTTCAATCCTTGGATTAAGCACTATATTGGCTAGTGGGTGTTGAGTGGAAGTGTTGAACCAGCATGATACCCCTTGTAGGGAGAGGGTCATGGTACCAATGCGGTACACTTGACTAAGGGGTTCCCGGTCAGTTACCCCCCATTTTCAATAGATTCCCGAAGATAGATCATAGATGGATACACATACACTTACAAGCACTTAGTCCTTTTAACTATTAGCTGCTTACGTGTATCGACAGGTTATTTGATCATGATAAAAAAGATTAAAAACAAGTAAAACAATAACTTTCTTAATGTTTCAGGTAATCCAACACTTAATAGACCTAAACATAAATCTATCATTTGTATTGTATGAGGTGGCAGTCTATCTCCCCTGCCCTGAGCATATATCTACATCTCACCTTTCTTATGTCGGGATTGGATATCGTTGTTGTTCATATCATAAATTTAAATTCATGGATAACATATATATATATATATATATAGGTACCTAATATTGTTACGTTGGCCACGGAGTTCAGGTGGGAGTTTACGGTCATTAGCGGCATCTATAACACCCGACAGACGATCACTATCGGAAAATACCTTCTTCTTCTTCTTATCGTTATTAGATCCTTCCCACGAACAATAATTAGCCCACCTGGAAACAGAAGTTGGTGATGAATAAGAAGAAGAAGAAGAATATGCGATCAATATCCCCTTTCGGAAACGAACCGCCATGACCCTCGAAAGTCAGTCAGTCAGTCAGAGTATACGTTTTCAGTTTCATTTAATATTCTTCTGTTGGGAACGAGCTGAGCTGGACAGGACTTCTGTTTTCTACGTGGCGAGGTACGCGCCACCGGTTATATTTTTGGGAATAAATCTCCAATGACTTTTATAAAATGCCCAAACATATTGGCAACCTCAGCAAACTGTTCCAACATACTGAACTAGCACACTGAACTTATTTTGTCTCTAACCCAGCATACTGAAACTCAGTATGCCCATGACACATGATCATTCATATTAAATTAAAAAACACATTAAACATTATATTGAATGAAAGTTGGATAGCAAACACATTATTTGGCCCCACATTTCAATTTTGTAGACAAAATGCCTACATGCAAACTGAATAAGCATTTTGAAGAACAAACTGGTTCTCCTGTCATGGCACGTTGGCTCCTCAGTGTGCACGCTGTCATGGCATTCCCCATTGGAGTTAGCCTAAGTTGTTTCCCACCCGCTAATTTGGGGGTGGGTGTGTGAATATAATTTTAACATTTAAAAAAAATAATAAAGAAAAATAAAAATCTCGGTTTAATTTATTATTGACGTTAAAGACTTTTGTCGGAATAAACGAGTCAACGTCAACATACTTCCTGTTGAAAAACATAGTGAGTGAGTGAGTGAGTGAGCTCAAATATCAATAAAACAATATTGGCCACTCATTTGGGGACATCAAGTTTAACAGAAGAAACCAGTTTCCTCCAAATTCAATTCAAACCCTTTCATTCATATTCAAAAATAAATTATTTCTATATCTCCTTTTTAAGTTTTACGAACACCAAACCCCAAATGGGTTGAATTGAAGTCCGATTTCTTCGCATTAATTTAGATCCGGTGGTCTTCCATTTCAGGTATACTATAAATAACCAGATCTATAAATATTTTTCATCTAAGTTTGCTACTATACATATATAACCTTGTTTGCTTAGTTGATCTGTTGGATTTTAAATGTTTATTTATGGTTATTCTGTTGGATCCTAAATGTTTATTGTTTTGGTGGGGGCTTAATTAGAAGACCATATAAATTGATTTAGGAATAATATATATTTGTATAGAAATAACTCCTCGTGTAAGTTGTTTCCCACCCTGTAATCTGATGGTTTGACTGGTCAAAGTAACAATATGGCTTCTACATGGCGTTTAATATTTGATGAGAATTTTTTATTTTTAATTTTTGATACTTTGCTCCTTAAAAGATTAAAAAAATAAAAGTTCACGTCAGTAGATATCTTGTGTGTATCGTACGGAAGCATAAATGATTCCAAGTAGTCTTGTGTCATTCACTATTATTATTATATGATGTTATCATTTTATTTTTCATTAATTTCTTCTAATTTTGGTCGCAGAGAAAAGAAAAAATAAAAGTTACAGCATTTGGAATGGAGTTTGTATCTCCAATTATCACTCCCGTTGTTGAATTGTTGCTGGTTCCCGTTAAGAGACACTTGGGTTTCTTATTTTTCTCCACAAAATATGTCAGCGACATGCGTGACAGAAAAACGGAATTGAATTCCACAGCAACTGATATGAAGAGAAGAAAGGAACATAATGATGAGAATACTTTAATGGTACCTGATGGTGTTCCAAGTTGGTTGGAACGAGCTCAAGTGATCATCGATAATGAAGGCGATACTATTTTAGATATGAAGAAAAGGTACAAAGCTGGCAAGCATTGCTTCAATGTCATCGAGCGTATCGACCGCCTTATAAAAGAAAAATCAAACATGGAATGGACTAATGTGCAAATACCTCTTGGTAGGGTTGATTCTGCTACCCCTCAAGTACCGCAAGACGTTACCCAAAACATTTTCGGTTCTAGAAAAGAGATATTTCAAAGGGCATTGCAATTGCTTGAAGCAGATGATACGACCCAGATGGTGGCTCTATGTGGTATGGGTGGTATAGGGAAGACTACAATGATGAAAGAACTGAAGAAGGATGTAGAAAATAGGAAACTGTTTGATTGGGTTGTAAGTGTGGTTATCGGGAATAGCACTGATCCAATTGCATTTCAAGATGCTATTGCCCAGTACACAGGTGAAAAGCTATCAGAATCAACTAGAGAAGCAAGGGCTGATCGTCTTGAGAAAAGATTTTTGGGGATGTCCCAAGATGGCAAGAAAAAGATTTTGATTATATTGGACGATCTTTGGAACATGGTTGACCTCAAAGATATTGGACTAGGGAGTCCTTTGCCAAAGGGCTTCAAGTTATTTCTCACAACACGTTATGAAATGCTTTGCCGTCAGATGGGTGTTGAAACTAGCTCAATTTTGAGAATGGTTGGATTAGAAGAAGCAGAAGCAAAGCAACTATTCTGGGAAACCACGGGACTTTCAGATGGTGCTGGTGATCAAGAACTGCATAAGCTAGGAGAAGATATTGTAATGAGGTGTGGTGGGTTGCCAATGGCCATAAAAACCATTGCCTTGGCTCTTACAGGTGAAATAAAGGACGCATGGAGGGTTACACTTTTACGTTTACGTCGACACGACCTTCAAGACCTTCAAGGCCATTATGATGTTGTACATGACATATTTGAGATAAGCTACGACTATCTCAAAAAAGTTGATGATAAGGAAATTTTCATTCTTAGTGGCTTATTTCCTGATGACTTTGATATTCCGTTGGAGGACTTGATGAGGT
>JAOEHQ010009176.1:0-16788 GCA_025447715.1 Asclepias incarnata
ATAGATGGATGATGAATCTGTTTATAAATAAAGAAGTATATAGATATACATTTGGTCCATATACAAAAGCAAAAGCATCAGCAGCAGCACATGACTAAGGAACAAGTTAAATGAGGGTAAAAAAGTCTTTTACCCTCGCATGTGAGCTGCACATGACTAAAATTAACGATCCGTTAGCCTCCGTTAGCGGGAGGTACTGCCAGCGTGCGTTTTTGCACACCATGGGTACGATTCGGATAATTTTCAAAATCAGGGTACTGCCAGTGTGATTTCGCTATAACGACAGGTATCATTCTTGTAATTTACCCTACTTCCTTTTCAGTATTTGACTTTAAACTGGTACAAACCTTAGAGCAAAATGTACAATACACTTAATGCATGACATCCTTGTAAGCTTGCCTACTATATTCCATGCATAATGTACAACACCTAAAAATAAATTTCTTGTAAAAATAGATATCTGGTTGAAGCTGACATTATTTCTAGAAAATCAAAATTGAAATACACAAAGAAACATATATACAGAAGATATTAGAAACAAAAGAATGCAAGAATTATAGCTTCACAAAATCAAGAATTTCAATGGAAATACTCAAATCTAAAACATGGGTTTTATTCAATTTCATCAAAATCTTCCCACTTTTCACCATTTTCATCACAAAATCAACCTCAATTCCATACTCAAAATACTGCAATCATATAATTCAAGAAACACAATCAACACAAACACAATTACCAACAAATAATTTCTTACAGTTAAATAAAGCTGTTTACAGTTTAGGGTTTCAAAATCCCCAATTCAATTTCAATCCCAATTCATCTCAAACTGCATCATTTACAACATTAAAAGCTTACAAAACAAAATCAGAAAATGTTGTTAAAGTTGATTCATTTCTTAACTTAATAGGCCCAGAAATTCTTGATTATTTTTCCGGCGAGATTTCACGGCGAGGGTTGCGGCTGGTTAAAGTCCGGCCACCGCGGTTTCTGCCACGTCAGAATTCCGGAGCTGGGTTTCGGTTATTCGGGTTTTGGGATTCGGGTTCTGGGAAGTTATGTATGGTTGGTTCAGGATCTGTAAGTGCTTTGAATTCTGTTGATGTTGTTTTTAATTTGAATTATCCAAATTCTAGTGTTCTTGATACTAGTTTGATTAATGGTACATTGCAATGTGTGACGGATTCGGGGTCGGGTTTTAAGCCTGTTTCCATATTGGGTGTTTCGGGTATGGGGTATAATTTTAGTTACATTGATAAAGAGATTAAAGATGGTGGCTTTAGTGGTTATGATGGTATGGAGAATGTTTCTATAAGTTTGCCTGATGCACAAGTGGTTAATGGGCGTGGGATATGTTCGGTTATAACGTGGGGTCTTAGGTTTGAGTTGGATTATAGTAGCTATGATTGTAAGAATGTTTCATGTAGCTTTGGAACGGTTGGTGATGAAACGTTTCCGCGGTTTATGTCTATTAAAGTTGTGGATTGTTTGGAGGATGGGAAAGTGAGATACATTTTGCAGTTTTCAAATTCGAGTTTTGATAAAGGGTTGTCGTTCTATCCGCTTACTAGTTTGGTTGCGGAAGGGAAATGGGATAAGGAGAAGAAACGGCTTGCATTGGTTGCTTGCCAATTGTTTGGTAAATTGGCTCTTAGTGGCTGTTCCATTAGGGTAGCTTTTAGTTTCCCTTCGACTTTAAGTTTGAAACATAGGAGTAGTATAGTTGGGAAGATGTGGAGTACAAAAACCAAGAATCTTGGTAATGTTTCGTTTTACAGTCCAGCAAACCTAAACACGAGGCTTAAAGATATGTCTTATGAGTATTTAGAATATGAAAAGGTCGAAAGTTTGTGCAAAAAGAGTATCGATAGTAAAGGGAAGAAAGGGACTTACCCTGATGAGAAATCTCCAAACTTGAGATTTGACATGTTGGTGAGGAACAAGAAAGGTCAAATGGCGTATGGCTATGCATCTCCGTTGTACATAAGTGGCAGATTTTACACCCCTTTTGCCAAGATTGAGTCTGAATCTGCAGATCAATGGAAGCCAAGAAACGGGCATGTAAACGTTAGCTATGTTATGAGCTTCACGGCCCGTGATGAATTTGAGTCTGGTGGTAAAGATCCTGCATCCAAGATGGTTGAAGTATCTGCTGAAGGTTTGTTTAATACCCAAAATGGAATTGTATGTATGCTAGGTTGTAAGCATATGCCATACGAAAAGTTCCAGAGGAATGGTTCGTTAGATTGTGAGCTTGTGATCAACGTCAACTACTCGCCATTGAACGGAAAAGATGCAGGAATGGTTCATGGGACTATCAAAAGCACAAGAAAGAAATCCGACCCTCTTTACTTCGAACCTCTTGAGTTTGGTACTAGCTCCGTAACAACCATCCAAGCACGGGAATCGATATGGAGAATGGATTTGGAAATAACCATGGTTCTGATCTCCAACACGCTTGCCTGCATTTTTATTGGTTTGCAACTTTTGCATGCTAAGAAGAATCCCGAAATCCTCCCTTTTATATCTGTTGTCATGTTGGTTGTTCTCACTTTAGCTCATATGATACCATTAGTACTCAATTTTGAAGCCATTTTTATGTTAAACCGAAAACAAAACCTATTTCTTGGTACTGATCAATGGCTAGAAGTTAACGAAGTACTGGTTCGTGTCATTACAATGGTAGCCTTCCTTCTACAGTTTCGTTTGCTTCAACTCACTTGGTCATCAAGAAATGACGACTCAAGCCATCAAACCCTTTGGGTATCCGATAAAAAGGTCATTTTTGTATCATTACCATTATACATCGTCGCTGGTCTAATTGTGTGGTTTACACACTCGTTACAAAGTTCTCACACAAAAACACACTATCTTGGACCACGACAATTTCACGCACACGAGACTTTCTGGGGTGAACTCAAATCTTACGTTGGTTTAGTTCTGGATGCATTCTTGGTACCTCAGATTATGTTCAATATGTTCTCTGACACCCATGAGATGGCTCTTGCTCCCTCGTTTTATATTGGGTCAACCATGGTCCGTTTGTTGCCTCATGTCTATGATCTTTATAGAACACATAGTTCTTCTTGGTTTTATGACAAGATATATGCAAACCCTGGGATGGATTACTATTCAACAATGTGGGATGTTTTTATATGTTGTGGTGGGACGATTTGCGTTCTTGTAGTTTACGTGCAACAACGATTTGGGGGGCGATCCTTGTTACCGAAGAGATTTAGGGATAGTGTTTTGTACCAGAAGGTACCTGTTACTACTAGAGAACAGCAAATTTTCTGAGCTCATTTGGCTGTCCTTGCTGATGATTATATATTTTCATTTGGTGGTTGTAAAGAAAAGTCTTTTAGGTGTATTTGCCCAATCAGCCATATATCCTAGTTCCTGAATTTTGCAACAATTCAAGCGACTATTATGTAGTCACTTTGAGTTATATTTCTCTCTCAAAAAATCATCTAAAACGGAAATATTGAGCTTTAAACTTAAAATTATTTGACACTTGATTCATTTTTACTAAAATCCTTTTGTTGCATGACCGAATCCAAGAATGACCAATTGATAGAATCAAACGAATTTTGAACTTCAACTTGCACTTAATAATCTGACACTTAAATCTATTTGACCCTGCAACCTGAACCCAGTTGAGCCTTTGATTTAGACCCATTGATGTCTTGCTTCAACCTAAGAAAGAAAAAACTTCACCTTGACAGATAATCCAGCTAAAAACCTAATCCGAGGGAACAATACTTCAGCGAATCCGGCAACCCCCTTAATGTGTTCAAAGATATGTCTGGCCACCAATAAAATACATAACACAACTACCTACTTGCTTCATGGAAGACAAAGCTTGGTAAGTTTATGGAACTCTATATACATCCACGATCGAGTAGAAACATTGGACCTAAAATCAGAGTCTAATATTCAGCGGCCAAAAGAAACGACGAAGAAAAGGAAAAGCCGGGAAAAGGGAGAGAGCAAAGGAGACATCGTTGCAAGAGAAAGCCGATAGGAGTCATGCAATCCAGACTGATGTAAAAAAGGAACCATACTTGAACTGTTTATACAAATTTCTAAAATATGACCATAAAGTGTATAGGGCCACCGGATTATGCACCCATCTGGACGCATATCTGAATATTAATTTGTTTTGATGTGTTGCACAATTGAACCATCTATTTGGTCTTGTCACCCCTATTTTAGAACAATGGTTAGTTTATAGCAGGTTAAGGCAAGTAGAGACACATATATGTCGATGCTTGAGAAAAAAGAAATCACATAACTTCTTCTACACAAATATGTACAGATTGAACTGCAAAATTCTAATTCACTACTTCTAATACCCTTCCATTAGGTCAAAAATTTTGAAGCAATGCTTAATGATACCTAATAGTGACAAAAAACAACGTCTCCACTTCTTGAGTTTGTTCATCATTATGAAAATGGCTTACATCAATTGACCTTTGCTGTCTGTAGAAAAACCGCAACTACAACTAGCAGCTTGATGGATTCGAGAACAGTAACATCTTTGCATACCCCCAAGCCTGAAAATAGTTTATACAAAATAATTAGTTCTAATTCGAGAAGCCTTTAATGTCAAACACGTAATTTTTTGGTCTTGAAGACTGTGGAGGCGGCTAAATGTATGGGTCGGACCAAATGGGCAACATGTCAAAGCAAATAGTTCCAGTGTGGGACAAAATGAGACGCGCAGGGTTGACCAACCTATTTATTAGAACCTTAAATAGATATTCTAATATGTTAAACAAATATATAGGTTTAAGATAATGTATGCATCAATACACACTTTGGGTAACCTGGAACCCGATCAACCGGTTTCCTATTTAGCTAAAAGAAAATTAATAAAACACAACCCAAATCAGCCTTCAAAAATCGCCGACTATAGAGTTTGAAATATAACTGATTACCAGTTGTTAATAAGAGAAGAATATAACCTTGATATCATGACGCCGTGTTAACATTCTTCCCGGTGAGAATCCTGGAGATTTGAAGCCCTCGACTAAATGCTTCATTAAACAAAATCCTTGTTTGCATTGATTGAAATCCGGGCATCCATGATAGAAATGCAAGAGGAACCAAAACAAACATCCCAATCAACATATCATAAAGCCGAGCCAACGACACAACTGTATCCCAAACAAGCGAGTTCTCTAGAAACGGCCTTAAAACCTGAGCAATGGATATGATACCCCATCCAGTTGGAATAAACGCCAATATACTCGAAAACAAATCCAAAACCGTTAGCTTTGTAAGCTCCAACAACAGCACAGTCACGAGAACTACCAAAAATGTCACCAGAAGTTGCACCAAGCGATACTTAATGTGCTCCTTTGCAGCAAATTTGTCTTGAGCATATGCTATAACGATGTAAACCGATACAGCAACAATCATAAAAACCCACGAGATCAAGTACACGACAATACTCGTGCTGTTGTCTGCTATTTTAAGATGATAAACAACTCCGTATTGGAAGAAGAAAAAACGAAGATCCAGTACTATTTCCAATAACTTCCCCCACAATCCCGTTGTTCTTAGATGATCTTGTTCTTCATACCACCACGTTTCCCAGCTCACATCGGCCTTTACTAATGAACCTCCATTGTAAAAAAGCCATCTCACAAACTCGTTAAAGTCGTATACAGTTTTCAACCAATCAAAACCCGAGGGATTAAACACAAACGGGCCCATGATCCATGACACAACGAGAAACCAGCTCGATATGTTCAAAATTATGTAGATAAAATTGCTGATGGATAAAGGGGTGTTTGATGCATATACAGTCAAGATCACACCAAGCTCGATAGCCTTCACGAAATGGCTTCGAGCATATAACCTGTAGTTCTCAGAAAAACTCTTGTGTTCAACCACAAACCCTCGTCCAGTGGCTCGGTACTTGGCTCCACCATGAAGAATGGTTCGCCCGAAGTAATGGCTACGGGTCCCCATTGAGAATGTGAAGAAAACTGATGCAAGTTGTAGCTGCATTGTTATGTAGTCCCACACAGCAGACAGAAACCCGTGTTCTAACGAGTTCTCGACTATCATCGGGAGTGCTGTGAAAACCCCGATCTGGACCACGAACTGCTGGTTCAGGATTGCACCAAATGCTTTGTTGTATATGGTGTTGTCCATGGCTGCACCTTCAACCCCACTCAATGCAAGATAAAGCCGGCCCCATAAAAACGTGTACACCATCACAACCATTATCATAGTGTTGTAATAAAACCCAACAGTAGTATAGAAGAATGATAGCATACGGAAGAAATCTAGCCGATGACCTAACCGGTAAACGTCACGACTCAAAACCTGCTCGCCGTTTCCTGAAGCAACTTTGGCTTCAAACATCGAGATTTGATTCAACCCGACATCTCTACCTTTTCCAACTTGAATATACTCGTGATGTGTCACATTACCGCCCCGCAGAGTACAGTTAAAACCCGCGAATATGTCTTCACTAATGTTTATAACTTTAGAAGCTTTACTAATTCCACCCCGTGTCAAGAACCAGAACCGGTCAAAAACATCAGGGTGACCGTAGTGCATTCGCACTTTTAAAGGGTTCGCGAGAACCCTTTGACCGAGTGTCACGAAGCTCATTTCTTGCGTTGACATGAACCATGCAAGTGATGAAACTGAACCCGTGAAGATATTTTCACGAACCCCGAGAATGGTCGGCTTTCTGATCCCGTGATTGATTTTAAATTCCTCCAAAAGATTTCTCATTTTTAACGCCTCCTCAAATGAATTGTCTTGGTTCATATCGATGGTTTGAAGGGCATCGCCCCGTGTGAAAATAATAGCGTGGTTTTGGTTCTCAGGTTTTCCTTCACCGATCTTCATTGGGCCCGGTAATTTGATTCGATAGATCTCTTCTTCTTGCTTCAATCGACTGTTATACTTGACTAGAACCGAATAGTACTCCATCTCACCCCGACCCAAAAGAACTTCATCAACATATGCCACACGAAGGGCCTCATTGTTTTTCATCAAATTTGCAATATCTTCTGCTTGTGACTCCCCTTTTTTTTTCTGGGACCCGTAATTCTGGCATGCAACGACATACGTGAACTTCATTATCACAGCACCAAATTCCGTCATGGTTCTGTTTTGGTTTAAACTTCTTGAACCCCCAAGAGCCATAGATCCTTGCTTTATCTCCATCTCCGAAGCAGAATCAAGATATGCAAGAATCTCAAGAGCCCTATAGTAATACATCATGCCACGAACTGTCCGTGCCAATGTTTGACCACGATACGATGCCCAAGTACGAAGTTCTCGAGATCTTGTCGTGAAAATCTCTTCATCATCCTTCATTCCATCTCTCCGCATTCGTTCCATAAAATTATCCCACTCATCCTCGTATATTTTCTGTAAATAAAACAATGTTGAAATCCCGTCATCGTTTGGGTTTCTAAGCCCTTCTTTCTTGTACAGAACGTCCTCATCATAATAGGGTGTCAAAACGCAGAACGCAAACATCTTCTCCACTTGCGGGGCCCGTGGTATATTCATGAAGAGCGAATTGCTAAAAAAAGCAATCCGTCTCCGGGCCTCAATGTTCTTTGGGACATTTCGCATCGAGTCCCTAGAACTCAAAATCGTATGTAACCGTCTTAACTGTCGATAGAAAAATGCATCCTCGGGTTTTGGAAACTGAACTCTGTTCACAAAAAGTAAGCCCTCCTCTGCTGTAGTTGGGTTCCGTGGGGCTAACCCTTCTTGCATTAACTGAGCAACAGGTTTCTTAGATTTCGGGAGCTCTTTAACCATTAGCTCGTAAAGGGCTTGCAAGACATCAACGAGTTTGTTCATGTTTTGACCCGGTGACGTCAGAATTTCAACTAGACTTATCAACCGAGCGTGGATCCGAGGGAGCGCTTGACATTTGTAAAAGTGGGTAAACTTCCCGTCCCCTACATAACGATCGATTTCACTGAATAGGTTTGAAACAATCCTGTGTTCTTCAGAATGACTTTGAATAATCTGAAGTAGCACGAACCGAATACTGCAATAGGCTTCAATAACCGCACACCTTCTGTACTCACTGTTACAAATCCTGAACCAAATCCACCTGTCTGGTGCACCGGCCTCGGCAAGCTCGGTAGCCTGGCTCAATGCTAGAAGGAGCTCGTTACACAAAAGAAAACATGGCCATCGAACAACCATTATACCCCAACAATTCTGCGGTAATTCAGTTAGCTCCACATCCCGGTCGCTGATCAAATCTTCCTCTCTCATTGTAAAGATAATTTCATTCCAAATCAATGCAAACCGCCTCGCATCAACCTGACTGGACTCGAGTTTCTTAAAAGGTTGACCAAGCCCATACCGGAGTTTGACCCGACGAATAGCATTTCGTAACTTCTGGACGAGATTATCTTTTGCAACCAGCGTTTGATCCTCAGGAATCAAATTAAATTGTAACGCACTAGAGAAGAACTGAAAACGTAATCTGAGTTGCTCAATGTTCCGAATCTCACCCAAATGCGAGAATAAACCAATAATGGAACCAACAAAAGCCGAGACAACCGTGTACCATAATTGTGTATCAACTAGATACATTAAAACAATCGGAACCCATACAAGAATAACTGCCATCCGATTATTGTTGCCGAAGAACTCATGCCAATGATAATCGACATTTCTAAGGCTCAAAAGGGCTTTTGTGGGAGCAACAAGAGGCTTAATTTGCAGAAAGTAGCTGAAGGAAAACTTCGATAGCAATATAACTATCCAAAAGAGTGTATACTTGATGTTATTAACTAACCCTTCCCGTAAACCTCGTCCCACGTAGAGTCTGGAATGAAACCACCACGTAAACACATCAAAAAGTATAAAATCAGTATTTTCGATGAAGTTTCTAACCCATGGCAGAGCGAAAAGGATAGTAGCCAGCACTTCCGGTATGATATAAACCCCACCCGTTTTCAAAAACACCACGATTTTATCATTGGCTGCTTCCGACCAACGCCTATCGGAATTTTTCTGAATCCAAATCTGAATGTAGAAGATAATAAACACGATAGCCCATGTTAACGACACCACGCTTTTCATAACCATTCTAAAAAGAAGCAGTTTAGAGTCTCGAGTAACCAAACTATACTGTGTACCAGCATCAAGAATAGATTGACCGAAACGTAGACCAGCCCATGTTATAAAAACCGTAAGCAATTCAACTTGCACATCACGATCACTAATCGCCTCCCATGGATACGTAGTTTCTCTCCAAGCTACAATCATTGAAGCTTGGAAGAACAATATTAACAAAACCCATAACCGATCAAAGTTCCTAAACACATTCCAAAATGTCCGTTGCTCCACAAAACCAGTTTTCCCAACCCGGTCAGTGACTTTCGGGTCATCAATGAAAAAATTGCTTGAAAGATCCAATGGCCATTTAAGTTTCTTGAAGCATTTTCGACTCCAGAAAAACTCATTTACATCATCGTAATTTCTCCAAGCCGAATGTGGTGCTTTCCCATTTCTACTTCTTTCAACTTCGTTTTTGATTGTTACATATATAGGTGTAATAATCTTGTTTAAAAATGCGTTTTCACCAGAGATCGAGGGATTAAAAGACCGGCCCGTGTTGGGGTCAGTGTCTCCACCAAGAACTTGGTTTAGTTCCATAGTCATATGATGGTAAATATAGCAAATGCATTCTGGGGTGAACCGGAGATTTCCGGCTTCACCCCATATCAGTAAATACATAGCTACATATAAAAGTTCACGGCGGTGAGTCTCCGGGTTTTGCCGGAAAAGTGGGAGGCGGACCTGAGATTTCCGGCGCAGGAACGAGCACCAAGTCTCATAGTTATGGAGGAGCTTACGACGGAACTGGTTCAGCACTTTTGGGTCAAGATTGTCGGCGATGGCTGGTGGCGGAGTAAGGCGCATTTGGGCGTTCGCAAGGTGAAGAACAAGATGCTCTCTTTGGTTCCGGACGTTGTCATGCTGAAACCCGAAAAAGGCACCAAGCCAATCCATAAGATCCATTCCATCTCGCCACTCTCGAAAAGGCGGTCGTCGAAGGTCACCTACGGCACGTAGAGCGGCGGCGGCAGCTCTTACTTCTGGGTAACGGAGAGAAGGGTGGTCGGAAAGTAGGCTGTGGATCGGGATTAAGTTGTAAGGTTCCTCCAACCCAACCGGACGTGGCGGCACGTGCGGAACCGCACGGCCGCGCGTGGGTACTTGTCTTTGCCTCAAATTCATCTCATTGGAATTCTAACTGGTTTTCTGATCTGGGTTTCCTCTCAAATCCACCCTGCAATACCAAATTAATTATTTTTAACAAACACTATATACCCAGAAAGCAAAACACAAACATTAGATAGAAGCAGAATCATCACTGTATAAGTATATACCAAGAAAAGTAAAAATGATGATAAACAAAACAAAAGGTTAAAACCTTTACAATTTGTTGATTGGAAATTTCTTTTCAGCTCAATCAATATTCCAAATCACATTACACCCACAAATACACACACAAAGAAATACATATAGATAGATACAGAATCAGTGTAAGTATATACCAAAAAAGTAAATGATGATAAAAAAAAATAAACAAAAAGTTGGAACCTTTACAATTTGGGAATTAAAACTTTGGCTTAAATCAAGAACCCAAAAATACATTACATCCAAAAACACACAGACATAAATAGATAGATAGATAGATAGATAGATACAGAATCACTATAAGTATAAAAACAAAAAGTTGGAACCTTTACAAGTTGGAGAATGAATTTTTTACCTTAATCACTAATCCAAAAACACACACATACAAAAATACATAAAAGTATATGTAGATAGATACAGAATATTTGTTGGTATATACTGAAAAGAGTTTTTCTTTTATCTGTTTTAAAAAAAAAAAAAGCTATATCAAAAATCAAAAATAAAGAAAAAGACAGTACCTTTTTGATATGATGACGATTGAATTTTCCTCTGGGGGATTTAATTGTTGAGATTTTTGAAAGGTCGAGAATACTGGCGCGTGAGCCAAACGCTGATAGGGAAGTGTGGGAAGATTGAATAAGATAAGTGTGTTTGTGTGTTTTTAAGTGTTTTGTTGAATGTCTTCCAAAATAAAAGACAAAAATGGTAACAGATGTGTCACGTGCAGTGCACGATCACCGTAAATTATTGTTCTGAAAGGCCGCCATTTGAGTAGGTGGTGCCGTTGTGGGATTGTGTTTTTATGTTATGATGATGATTCAAAATCAAAACATATATACAGTAATGAAAAATTTTAAAGTTACAAACAAATGTTTACTAACACTTTTTATAAACTGACGAACCAATGAAACAAGGACAAAGAGTGAAGAATAGTGATTAATGATGACACGTTTGTAAATGTTGTTAGTAAAAAATTGTTTGTCAATCTAGTAATAATATAGTATAGTACTCTATATTATGACACTGCTAGTACTACTCGTGTACTATTATTTTTTTATTATTATTATTTTTTTAAGTTTAAATTAGTTTATACAAGATATATTTTTTGAAATATTCGAATCTATATTGAGGTGCTTAACGTAAACCAAAGGTTGTATTTTATATATTATTTAAAAATCAGAATGTATTGTTAGTGTTTCATGTGAAAAGGGTTATGTTACTTTAGATTAATAAAATTAAAAAGGTATGCTAAAAGTATCTACACGTAGATCATGGATGGATAACACTACCATTTCTTTTAACTTTAACTACTTTATATACTTTTATTTTACTAAAGTTTGCACAAAGAACCCGAAAGGAAACTACGGTTAGGTATGGATATCGAAAGACATCCTTCTTAATAGAACACCATTCACTTTTTCCATATTGTCATATTCAATGATTTTTAAATGAACAAATGTCAAAGAGAGATTATCATTAAGTTGTTCTATCGATAAAAAGTCATGTTTGTTGGAATATTAGCATATTAAAGATGTAATAATCACGAATAAACCTAATGAAAAAGTAAATCACGTATCACATAAAATTAATTAACATAAGTAATCTTTGAATAACTTTCATTACCTTTTATTGTTGTGAATCGATTAAATAAGTGATTTTAGAAATTGTCTAACAAATTGGGTTTTAATGTAAAAACCCTCTACGGTCTCACACAGACACACACAACACAAAGATTGCTACATATTAAAGTGTATATCTATTTGCACTTCTATTTTTCCTATTTACACCTCTTTCTGTGTAATAAACAGTTGTACAGTATGCATTGTTTATTGTACATTGAGAGTGTATCTAGGAAAAAAGAGGTGGAAATAGTAGCACCCATATTAAATCATCAAAAGTCAAAAGTCCTAGCTTTACTTTTCATTATTATGTTCGAATGAAATAAAAGATAACCAAAGAAGTGGGCATCTATTTCCACCTTTTTTTCCTCCTATATACACCTCTTTTATGCAATAAACAGTTGTATGGTATACATTGTTTATTACACATTGAGAGGTTATATAGAAAAAAGGAGGTAGAAATAGTAACACCCCCAAATAATTGCTTTGGTTTCTTTCTTTTGTTTTCTTCCATGGGCATTAAAAAACCCAAAACAAATGTTTTGGTTTCTTTTATTTTTCGACCGAGAGACAACCACAAAACACAATTGAATGGTTTTTCAATTATTCTCTTTTCTTTATGTATTAGACGGAAGCCCGTACGATACGACGGTGATGATGGTAGCAGTGGTGGTGGTAGCGGTGGCGAGTGGTAATGGCGGTGACGGGTGGTGGGGGCGTCAGTGGCCGTAACGGTGTGGTTATTAATGTAAAAATAATTGATGTAAAAGGGGGTAGTGTAATTATTTTAAGAGTTGAGAGATGTATGTTGTAAATAATAGTTATTTAAGAATTGAGGGATGTATATTGTAAACAATTTCATTAAGGGTATTATAGGTATATTAGGTGGAGATATTTAAATTAGCTAATAAATAATAGGGGCATTTTTGTCTCATCAAATCATCTTTTGAGATTTTAGGAGGGGATTCCTCTTTTATAAAATAATATAGATAGATAATAGTTGCTTATTAGGTTTAGATTTATTATTAGTAGGATATATATAAGGAATAGATATATCTTTAATAACTTAACCTTCAAACAAAATATATTTAAAGGAATACTATGATTCATTTAATCTACATCACTTATTAAAAATTCTAACCGTTGAAAATTACAAATTTTGGATATGGGAAATAACCATATTATCTCTCTTACATATTTACACAATTAAACCATATGTTCTTTATCTTCTAAAATATCTACGCTGCCTCATTTACATCAATTACCTACACCACTCGGCATCACCACCATCACCAACAGTCACCATCACCACCACTGCCAGTCACCACCACCACTAGTCGTCGCCACCACCACCGCCGCATTGCACGAGTACCCCTTTAGTTAATAATTAACATTTTACTATTGATTAGTATTTAATAATTAATAATTCACATTAATTAATTAATTAATTAATTAATTAATATAATCAACTCAACAAGTTAATATAGTCCAATACCATTTATCTCAATTTGGTAATTATATATATATATACAATATATGCATATAACAAGATATTTAAGTGCTTATTATGTGTGGCCCTATAAGTTCACGTATATTTTGGACATATATTTATTAACAATGCTTCTTATCTTATTCGATTCATGTGCTATGCATTTTTAGGAGTGACCATGAAGCCCTGTTACCATTAATCAAGAGAAAACCTTTATAAAAAAAAAGTGTGAAATAGAAAACAATTAACTTTAACTTATAATTTTGTTTAAACAATTAGTATAACCTTTTTTAATATTTTGAAGTAATTATAAATTAGGATTGTATAACCTTTTTTAATATTTTGAAGTAATTATAAATTAGGATTAATGCATAAATAAACTTTTTTTGTTTTGATATCGTGTGTATCAAACTCTAAAAACCTATATTGTATGCATTTTATTAATTATTAATAATTGATGTATCCAACATATTAAAACTAGTAAATCATTGTCTATTTTACTATTGTATGTGTTTAATTTTGTCAGTTTTACTATTGTAGGTATCAAGTTTTTTCTGGTGTGCTATTATGTGTATACAACTTTGTTCGTTTTTGTTATTATATATATCTTTTAACTACAAATGACCGGTTATTTATTGTACAGGCGATCGATTACATAAATGGTGAAAAAATTAAAGTTTAGTAAATAAAATAAAGATTTTTAGAATTTGATACATTGCAAAACGAGTAAAAGTTTATTACACTTTCATGCATTAATTCGGGATAAATTTAAGTACCCTTTTTTTTCGTCGTACATCGGTACACTATCAAACGTGTGTTCACGTTACTTGTATATTACAATACCCTAAAACATATTTGATGGTATACGGATGATCACCTTTTGAAAATACTAATCTTACTTTAGATTATAATTTCAATGAATGTTGTGACATTAATAAAATTTAGAAGTTATATATAAAAAAAATTAACGTCAACTGTCGAATAGAACCTCGCCTTACCATCCAAAGGTGGCGGTCTCTCAGACCAGGGTGGTGAATTGTATTAACCGGGCATCGCTACATCCAATGCTGAGTAGACATCTAAGAAAAAACCATTGAACCCCACACCCCTTAAATGGTTTTGGGTCCTTATCAGGATTCAAACTCCCACCTCTGGTGAAAAATCTGATGACTTAAAGCAGCTGAGCTGGTACCATTCTCTAGAAGTTATATTTATCTAAGCAAACATCTAATTGAAATTAAATTGCTATTTATGTCACCACTTTATAAAAGATCATCATGAAGTCTGTTAGTCCAGTCTCACTGGACAGTTAGAAGATTTATCGTCTAATAGATTCAAAGCCAGTAATCTCATACTTGTATAGGGAACCTAGTTTTAGGTTCAGATTACTGATGTTTCACTTCAGTCAAGATCTACTAAACTAAAGCATTCTCACTAAAGTCGAAGACTGAAGTAAAAAGAAAGAAGATAGTCTCAGTAGTGGAGTCCAGTAGACTATGTTACAAAAATTGAAGACTTAAGCCAACCAACACAAAGTATTAACAAGTACTTTGCACTGTTTCAAGACATCCACTTGCCTATTATACAACTTGATACACAAGTTGTTGTAACTAATGCCTTGTCTCTTAAGCGTATATATTACAGAGTCGGTTGAGTATAAATATGTGAATATGTCTAATCAAAGACCGTATCACACATACTTTATACACAAGCATGGGTTTCATTAAATGCATTTCACATTCTGTCCCTTATGTATTTCAACGATATATTTATATGTATTTGTCAATGTCATCACTTGGATATTTGCCTATAAATATCAAGTAAAGTAAATGTATTTTACTAAGTCGTCGAAATATAAAGTGTTATTATTATTTACGACTAAAGCTTTTACAAAGTAGAATTTGCATTTACTTCTTTGTGTTCAATTCATAATAAAGACTAGGGTATTTATTAGAACACAAAGGTAGATCTTATAGATCATATTTGTTTTTCATACGTTGTTAAAATATTTTATAAAACCTCGTTTTCATTATTCTGATTCTGCAACAACCTTTGTATTTTGTTTATACATCAATAAATGAAATACTGTTGAAAATTAATATGAAAATTAATAAATGCCTAATAACTAAGTCAACTTGATATTTCTATATGTATACTATTTTAAAATGAGCTTTTTTTTTAAAAGCTTAGGGCTTTTAAGCTTCTAAAAGCTCTCAAAAATCCTTTGCCAAAAAGCCTCTTAGAGTATATAATATGAAAATTATATTACATAAGCTTGTATTTGTTTTTAGTTATTATACTACATTTCCATTATATTTATTATTTATAATTTGTAAATTTTAATAACATGGAAAAAAACTATCGTGGCTCTAACCCATGGTTTTGAAAACCGGACCTTGGTACAGCATATACAACACACTATGATCATTGAAATAAGTCAATGGTTACTTTAAATCTTGTGGTTCATACTCTGTTTTTCTAAAAACTTATGGAACTCACCAACTTTATGTTGACTCGTTTTAGCATGTATTCTCAGGTAACTAAATGATACTCTGTGCATGGGACCACTTGCTGCTGCATGTTGCATGACGAACCATGGCCTACCCTCAGACTTTAGAAAAGATTTATCAATTTTGCTAAAGTCTTTATCTTGTTTAATTATTAAATAAATGTTTTCAAGAACACAATTCCTTTGAAGTGTTGTAATATAATTTTGTAAAACTAAATTATTTATAAATGTATTTTAAAACGACAACATTTTGTGGTCGTTCAGTATATCTTGTGTTGTGAATCCATGTAAGTCATATCCCGTCTAGGGCGGGTGTGACAAATGGGATCAAGCGTGAGAGGGATGTGAGTTTCCAGCCAATTCAAAATATTATTCCACACTTTTTTGGCAATGTAACACTCTACCAACATGTGATGAAAGGTCTCAATACCATTTCCACAAATGGGACAAACAAAAGAGATGTCAGAGATGCCTTTAAACCAGAGATTTAAATGACTAGGAAGACGATCCTTCAACGCTCTCCAAACAAAAATATTAACCTTTCTCGGGGCAGTTTTATTCCACCTTGTGGCCAGATAGTGACGCGGAAGGATTATGTTATCGAGATGTTTTCTGACACGTTGTGGACTTGTGGGCGTGTATAAGGCAGGGGTAAGTTAACAATAGTATTGTTTATTTTATACATCATTATAGTTATAATTATTATAATAATAAAAGGTATAAAATAAAGGGAAATCATAGGT